>CABHPP010116874.1:149856-196614 GCA_902168425.1 Peromyscus attwateri
GTCCCAATGCAGTGAATTTGCATATGCAGTGACCACCCACACACATACTTGGGATGTCCCAGTGCAGTGAATTTGCATGTGCAGTGACCACCCACACACACACACACTTGGGATGTCCCAGTGCAGTGAATTTGCATATGCAGTGACCACCCACACATACTTGGGTTTTCGCTGTTGTTCTGAGAACACCTAAAATCTACTCTGCAAGTTTCAAGGTCAAAGCACTGATATGACCTGTTTATTATTTATTTGTTTGTTTGTTCAGTAGTACTAGAAATTGAACCCAAGGCAAGCACTCTTCCACCAAGCCTCACCCTGGCTCTCTTGTTCACTTTTGATTTTGGGGGTGGGTGGGGTGGGCCCATGTCCGGTCACTCAGAAACCCCCAAGGGGAAGCACAGAATCATCCTACTGTCTCCTGTGGGGCAGAGCTGTCTAAACACTAAGGGATGAAGGTGGTAAAATCCAAATCAGACCTAACTGGGATTTCTTTTTTCTCTGTTTGCGATCTCTTGCAATGTCTGGTCAAAAGTACATGCCAGCAGTACGCTTGCAGAGAGAGCAGATAACACATGCGTCTCTGTGTTTGCGTCTCCCTCCCTGCCTCCCGCCTCCCCTTTCTCTCTTTCTTTCTTTTTTTTTTCTTTTTCTTTTTTTTTTTATTTGTCTTATTTCAGTGCACCACCACCCGGGCCAGACATTTATGGAAGGCTTTTCCCTTGTCCTTTCATCTCTGTTTCACTTAGAACAGGCCATAAAGCCTTAATGCAACCATAAATCTCGGGGTCTTCTAAACCAAGTGTGGTTGTTGCTTTAATGTCTGTGTTTACAGTCCAGGTGAAAGAGGAAAGTCATGGGGAAGTGAGAAGGTCATGGCGGGCCCCCTTAGCGGGCCCAGGCCTGGGGTTTAATGAGGAAGGAGGAGGCGCCAAAGGGCTCAAGAGATTAAGCCAGACAAAGCCTGGGTTTCCATTCTGCAGCTTTGGCCACCGGCTTGTGGGCTGTGGGTACCACACAAAGCATCCTGGGACAGGGGTGTGAATGGAAGACACTCAGTGCAGAGTAACTCTGGAAGTGGAGGCCAGAGCAAGGCATCCTGGGGGCGGCTCTCGTGTGGGCCTGGGGACTCGCTCTGCAGCTTCCCCACTGGTTGTTCTCTGGTCTGTGAGCTCTCACTCCCCTCCCTTCCTCTGTCTGCACACAGCCTTCTCCTCCACCGGTGCTGGCATCAAGGCTGGGTACAAAGAGTTGGAACTTAGGTGTGTAGAGTTCAGCTCTTGGCAGACAAGCCTGAAAAGTGCCTTGCCGCCTCGTGGTCTGCCCGAGTGAGGGGTCTCTGTCACTCACTCTTTGTGAGGAGGGCCGAGGTCCTTGGGCTGAGCTCGCTGCATAATCAGGGCGAGCTCACAAACCGCATTCAAATTAAATATTTATCCTGGTCTTCCATGGCCCTACTTACACAAGGGGCAGTTATTGTGATGCTAATTAGTTTTTTCCAGCAGATAGTTCCTGGCAATAAAAGGTCTGTGCATAATTAGTTTTGTATGAAAGAAACAACCCTGGTAAATATTAAATATTTAATAATGAATATTTAATAACTCAAAATAACTACCTATCACACTTGGCCGGAGAATCTACAATCCCGGACTCTGAGAACACCAACTACACAGTAAACAATTCGTAGGACCGGCACCTGCCCACTGCATTGTTTCACCGGGGACAGTAGACTGCTGGCCTGTGGGGGCTCAGCACGGGTACCGGGGTGGCTTCACCCCAGCCCTGTGGCATGTGAATGAGGACGGATGCTGCAGCACCCAGCAGAGAGCAAGCGCAGCCCGCACAGTAAGAACCCCCTTGTTTTTGGTTTCACTCCAGGCTCTGTGAGATGGGAAATGTGTCCTGCCAGGAGCCTGAGATCTTACAGTTTGGGGTAAATGTCTTGAACACATCTATCTATCATGGAATGGTGCTCCTCTGCCGTCACCGTCAGAGTATTAATGGCTGTTTGGTTGTTGTGGCTGAATAGCTGGTAGCACATAACTTAAAGGGGTTGATGAACTTATTTTGTCTCTGGGTTTAGGTGATATGGTCCACCGTGGTGAAGGCAGGGTGGTGGGTGGCTCTGTGTTAGCAGGGACAGGAAGCAGTCATTTGTTTGCACCTCAGCAGACCAGGAAGCAGGAAGAGGTGGATGACAGCAGCATCATAAAAACAGAAGTTTTTTAAAAAAGTTTTATTCATCCTAGGAATCTACCATGTAGGACGGTGTTAGGATCAATCCTAACATCAGGATTGATCTTCTTTCCACTAATTTTCCCCATAAAAGCCATTGCAGATGAGCCCAAACACCCTAGGTGTTTATCCATCCAATCAAGTTGACGATCTACACATCAGCCACCACCACCACCACCATCATCATCACTGATGCTTCTTACACCTCAGACTATGAATGGAGCCCAGCAGACAGAACAAAAGAGAGACTCAAAAGCCATGAAGACTGTGCAGCTGTGGAGACAGCAGAGCATCACCGGATGTGTGGCGAGCCTTCGCTGTGGTGAAGGGGTCTAGGGAAGCAGTGGCTGGGAGGACAGTGAGAGGAGGGGCCAACAACCTCTGCACTAGGAGCGATGAGAGGTTCCTGCTATGGTGAAGAGTGGGTACAGGGCGGGTACTGCAGGCCTCCTTCCTGGCCAGCCACATGCTACTTGAAAGAAAGTAAAGCTCCTGCCCATGTTTCGGGAAGCTCACAGTCCATTGCCTGACCCAGGTTTGCATGGAAAGAGTGGATGTCCCAGGAGGAAGAAGAAAAGTGGACGTCCCATGAGAAGAGTTGAGGAAAGTCTCCATCCCAGAAGGCTGGAGTGGTGCTAGAACCCAGAGAGCTTCAACAGTTTGTTAACACTACAAAGCATTGCTGTTGAATAAGCCAGAGATGGGGAAACAGAGCAGCTCAAGACACCTGACCACTAAACACGGGGCAGCCAATGGGATGGGCACACGGGCATGTGAAATCCCAGCTTACTTCTTCTGCATTCCGTTCTCATGAACCTTTTTCCTCCATCACCTCCCTCCACTAAGAACCACAGTTCAGCCTCTGGATAGAATCATCCAGTGATGTTTAGCTTGATGCCTGGGACCGGACTGTGGTCTATGCGCAGGTAGAGTCATCTCAAGACAGACATGTTGATGCCATAACCCCTGTCTCTATATGGCCACACCCGGAAATCCAGATGCTGTAGGTGTTACTGGTTGAGCTGTGATGCAGGTACACTGAAGTGGGTTGAGCCCAATCCTGTCCAGCGGCATCCTTATAAGAAGAAAGCCATGTGCAGACAGACCGTGGGAGGAGCCTCACAGAGGGAACAGAGTAGAGTGATGAGGTTAAAAGCCAGGGGGCTCTTAGTGGCTCGGGAAGTCGGGTGAGGCTCAGAGAATTGTGCTGTTGTTTGATGGCAGTGTGTTCTGGTGACCTGTGCATTCACACTCTGGTCCCCAGTACTGTGACAGAATCGGTTTCTGCTGCTTGAAGCCATTTAGCCTGATAACACCTGGTTGCAGAGTGCCGGGAGGACGGTGTACCACAAGTCTTGAGCTCTAAGTCTCAAGCGTCTCATCTTAAAAAGACGAGTAACGACTGTCTTACTTGAGATTGCTTTGAATATTGAAACTAAGTGAATGTGTTTTGGTTCCTCTTTTGTATCTGGCTGTGATGAGATGGTCCTGCACCGGGTTGGTCCTCACTCACCCTACTTTTCTCCTCTTTAGCACGGCCTTGCTTGCTCTCCACCCTCAAAACACAACAGCAGCTCTTACATATTCCATTCCTGTTTTGATTGATCTCTGCTCTACTTCCGGCATAGATTTGAGGCGACTTCTCATCAAAACACGGGTGCGAGTTTTATGCATGCCAAAGACGGTGACAGTTGGAAGGAATGCCAGTAAAGCATGTGATAATATACGGTTATGTGGCGGTGCGTGCTGTGAGGGCCGTAAATTTCTGTGACGTCTAGATGAAGATGTATCTTTCTAATACTGGGTGACAGGTTATTCTGGTTATTTATTTCATCAATTTTGTTCTTTTTGTTTTCCCAGCGCTTTCTTGGACTGACAGACCCATCAGGGTTTGATACGAACTGTGCATCTTGCACCCTCCTGTGTGGGGTTTACAGAGTAATGGGTGGTGGGGGAGGGGCAGCATTGGGGGGCTCTCAGTTGTCTCTGTCTTTGGGCACTGTTCTGGTTGATTGGTTGCAGCTCACACATCAATCTCCCTTCAGAATGCAGGGGGCATGCTCAGCTGTGCGGGGGTCTGTCTCCAGCACTCCCTCTGTAAAGCAGGGCAGGAGATGTGACAACTGAAGTTTGTCAACAAGGCAAAGATACATCCCTTTGTGACCCTCTCCCACCAGTTCCTTCTAAGGCCAAGCTCTGGTCAGGGCTCACATGTCATCTCCAAGTGTCTTGCTTTATTGTTCAATGAATGGACCACATGCTGCCTTAAATTAGTGCTTGGCAAACTTTTCATCTTGCTCACCCTATTTTTCTGGGATCCCCTTAGTATTTTTCTAAGAATTTCTAGGAGACCACTGACCTCCTTTGGGCCACACAGCTATGGACAAACTGGTCCTAAGGACGGTGGCCTTCCTTCTCTGCTCTTTTGGTTCTCACTATGGGTGTCTACTTTTGACTTCCAAGAATTGATTCTTTTTTTGTTTGTTTGTTTTTTCGAGACAGGGTTTCTCTGTGTAGTTTTGGTTTTTGTCCTGGATCTTGCTCTGTAGACCAGGCTGACCTCGAACTCACAGAGATCTGCCCGGCTCTGCCTCTCGAGTGCTGGGATTAAAGGCATGCGCCACCACCTCCTGACTGATTCTAACACACAGTATAAAGATTCACTCCCTGCCATTTGAGGTCCCAGAGTGCTCAGGAAAGGCCAAAGTTTTCTTACATGCTGATGACTAGTTCTCTTCTGAGGACCCTATGCAGGGTTCTGCCAGTGTGAGCTCCCTCAGGACATTCCGTCCTAATGGTGAAGGCTTCAATCCCATGAAATGCACAGGGACTTTCAAGACTCATGAGGACCCTGGATGAAATCGTGTAAGCAATACACCACTTCTGGGGGAGCGGAGACTCTTTGTGGTGGGGCTGCACACAAGCTGCACAGGAACTCCAGCCACGTAGCTTTCTTAAGTTGCTATCTATGCTGGGGTAGAATTTCTGGCAATTCAGCTGCTAGAGTCATGCATGCTCCTGTAAGGGACGCCAATAAACTCACAGGTCCATCAGGATGGAGTCTTTGGTCTGTTGTTTCCCTCGCTCTAGAGTAAACAGATAGACTTCTCAGTATCCCAACACTCCCTTATGGAAAACCTTAACAAACATTTTCTCACCAGTAAGATCCCTAGAGATAGCGCACACGCTTTCAGATTAGGGAAAGATAAGAGTAAGGAATGCTGGGGAACAAAACATTCCCTTGGCGTGAAGAGAGAGAGGGAGAGAGAGCTGTAGTCAGAGCCTGGGGAGCAAAGGGAAGAAGACATGCTGCCGTTAAGGACAAGGGGACATGTGTGGAGTGGGCATCCACCCCTTGAAAGGAGACAGAAAGATCTGGTCTCAAGTGTTCCCTGAATTTTCTCCCAGGTCAGCAGATACGATAGCTGTCAGTTGCCTCCACCCAACAGACCAGAGAAACTGGGTTAAGAAGGGCGGGGGGAGACAGGTCTGCCCTCAGGCTGGAAGGTCTTGGGCTTCTTCGTCAGAAGAGCAGTCCCCTAGGCTCCCCAGACCTTGTGTCCACAGCACTTGGGGTGAAGGTGGGAGCCAGCATGCTCCTGCAGGACCAGTCATGTCCTCTCCCCTTGGTGTGAAATATTAACTTAATACATCTGGTTGGAAAGAGGAGTCCAAGGCCAAGTGAGCAAACAATTAAAGCTGTGACCAAGGGGCAAGGCCACAGGAGAAGCAGAATTCCTAAGTATCTCACAGTAGAGGGTGTATTTTAGAGTCATCACTTCAATTCTATATGTCACTCGGGATGTCGAAACTTCTGTGAGTATATCTCTGTGTCACACAGACAAAGGGTTGTTGCTGAGTGACTGGAGTGACTGAATTAACCCTCTGATTTCCTTTCCCTGTGCACGCTTAACTAGCCCATTGTAATATGGTAAATGCCAGGCACTGGGCGTGCAAAGATGTGAAATTCGTGGAGTCCACACTGTCATCTGCTGGAAATGTTCTTGCTCATAGACGTTCAGGTTAGACCCACAAATACATGGGAAGATTCGGGTGACTCGGGTTGTGTCAGTCACAAAGAAAGCAAGGTCTTACATTCCTACGGAGAGTGTTAAAGTTGGTGGGCGAGTTAAGTGAACAGCTTGTTGGAGTGTTATGAGACAGCCACGGCAGGACAGTCTATAGGGAAAAGTGAATCGAAGAGTCAGCAACCTCTTAGGATGATGAAGACTAATGTAGAGACGTAAGACAGATTCTGGAAGCAATTGAGTGGCTCTTCTTTCCCTTGCTGCCGCTGTATCACCTGCTGATTGCACACTTCCTTATCTATCTTCCTTGGAGTGGACAGAGAGGCCTAGACACCAGGAAGCCCAGCAGCGGTGCAGATAAATTAACTAGCTACCCATTGCTACCTCAGGAGAAACTCATATTTCATGCTTCTAATGCAATCAGAGGCTACAAAATTTAATCAAGGCCTTCAGTATTTCATGCCTGTGAGAGAATTACTTTGAAATATTGTCTTCCGCGCCCCCCTCCCCCTGACCTTTTCTTTTCTTTAAGCTCAAGAAAAGACCAGAACTGATGCTGGATTTTTAACCAGAGTCATTGAAATATTCAGAACACAGATGGGTCTTTTATATTAGAAGCCTAAATATTTTTTTCCCAAGGGGAAGATGCAGAACCAAGCTGTAGACAACTGATTTCTCTGCTTTTGTAGACAGAGAGGAGTGGGGTATTGAAAGGTATAGTATAGTGTCCAGTGAAGCAGGGAGAAGTTCATAATAATTGTCTTGTTAAAGGGACACCCCTGAACTGAAGGCAAGATGTAGAATTGAGATTCTAGCTTAGGTGAGAGATCACAGAAGTATAAGGTGCCCCAAACCTGCAATCCTGTTAATTTTGTAGTAGACCCTTCCTTGAGACTCTTCACAAGACTACAGACTCTCATCTCTGAGACAAAATGCAAAAAGGAGCTTCATGATCAGAATTTGGGAAAATGCTACATATGATGTCTTATGCGTTCTTTGGAAAACTCTTACGGGAAAAGACACAGACAACTGAACCAGGGCACCAGAGCTGTGTCTCTGCTCCCTGACTTGTTTGTCTAGGGCCCCGGTGAATGTAGAGTAGGCAGGTGGGACCCAGTGCACCCCGCCAGAGTGGATGGCCTCCTGTGGAGTAGACACACTGAAGGGGGAAATGGAAAGAGGATGTACGAAGACGTTGATTAGCGTTTGGTGTTCTGTGACTCCAGGAAAAGTCCCTTGTCTTCTAGGAAGTTAAGTTTATTCACTATCCTTGGAGCTGTGGATGTAAACTTTTTGTGCCAGGCCTCTGCAATTCAGCCATGGGAAGTATCTCTAAGCAGGCTTTAGTCCACCATGACAGATGTCCCTATAGAAAAGGAGGGTAAGGTCCCAAGGTGCCTCTCAAGAAAACGGAGACAGGTATCTGAGCAAATGGAGTGGCTTTCCTTGGATAGACAGCACTGGCAGCTTCTCCAAATTTTAACTTCTCAAGAAGAAAAAAGCTCTAGGTGGCTCAGAGAAGGTACAAGTTCCAGGGACCCAGAGGGACTTCAGAAGATAGACCAGGACTTGGGATGAGGAATCCTGGCTCACAGCTGCTCTCCAGGGGACAGACTGGTACACTTACACTCTGTCTTACACACTCTCATACACACACATAGATACAACAGGCACATAGCACCACAGCCACACACTCAGCTGCAGATAAATGCCAGTGTGTACACACATGCATATTCATACATAAGCACACACACAACCTCACTTCAGAGAGACGCACATAGTCGTCACAGGCTGTCACACCCACACTCCAGGTGAATACACACTTGTAAGGAAGGGAGCTCTTTGGGGTAGCTGGAGTAGGAAGGACCTTGCCCAGGGCTGCTGTTCACGCAGCACTAGGAGCTGGGGAACTCCACTTCCCCATGTTTTCACAGGGCTTCTGAGACAGTCATAAGGGACACAATTGTTCCTATGCCTGTATGTTAAGGAAAACACTAAACCACAAAAGACCAAGTACTTTTTCACCCAAGGAAGAAACAAGAACAGATTCATTTAGTATAGTGTGCTGGCCTTCCCATCCCTTTCCACATCTGCGCTGACTCCTGAGTGGGATTTATTTTCCTTAACAACAACTTTCTTTCAGAACATTCTACCTGTGATCAGATGGTGTGTTTTATCGTCGTCCCTACTTCAACATGTAGTATGCATGCATTTCTCAATATGAACCAGTGTCATTAAAAAAAATAATAACAATAAGACATAACAGCCTGTTTCTGTTGTAAAGTAAGACACAGTGTGGCTCCAAAGAGCTCACTGGCTTTGGGTTTGTTTGTTTGTTGGGGCATGGGCATTAACTACAGCCTCCAGTTGATTCACTGCAGGATCCATGTGTCATCTATGAATCTAAAAGGCTGCTTCTCCTCCTTGGGTGAGAGCTGTGTGTGCTGTCTGAGGAATTTTCATACCAAGGTTATAGGACAGCCCAACTGCCTTTGATTTCTGTGTGTACATAAGTGTTGGTCTATTTGGATGTGTGTATAGTGAGAAAACATTTCAATAATCCCCAAATGGGATGATTCCAATGTGATTTACTGTCCTTGATGGTTTATAGTCTCTTCCCCCAATTAAGAGATTATGAAGACTGGAGAGTTTGCATCTTCTCAGCTTTTACCTTGCCCAAACCTTCACGGTCCAGCCCTACCTCAGAACTCAGCTGACTCAGTTTCCCCAGAGGGGTGGGAAGGATAACTGTTGATCCCAGGTTCACATGTTGTGATTCCGAAGTTGAATCCTAACTGTGCCTGCCTCTCAGTAAGGCTCCATTCCGCCCAGGATTTAGCTTGCTTCCAGGAGTGGGTCCCCGTAAGAGCAGAGGATAACCGTCTTTAAATAGCTCCTGATCTCCGTATCATTAATTTCCTGCCCCCAAAACTGAAATGCCTTGTAATTACCCAGCTGTAGGAACGCATAAGATGGTACTAAATTTTACTTAAGTACAGCCTATCGCCAAAACGGAAGCCAAAATATATAATTAGGCTGGCATTAACATTCAAGAGCTGTGCGAGTGATTTCAATGTCACAAAGGCTATGGCGCTTGGGAAGGGCAGGGCCGGCTAGGTTAATGTAGCAGAAACTCTGGTGCAATAGTGCACCCCCCCCACACACACACAGTGTCCCCACAGTGCAGGAGTCCCCACGTGAAGCGGGGCTCCACTTTGTAGGTCCCAGACTTCTGTGTCTCAGGAACAAAGTCTGCACCTGGGCATGGAGGTGAGCCGTCAGAGTCCAGCATTCCAAGCTCTACCCACAGCAAGAATCTGCCACTTCGTCTGTAAACACAAACGGACGCCCCACAGTTACTGCCAGACAGTTGGGGCCGCGGTTATCCACCATAAATTCCGGAAGCACTTTCTAGTCAAATAAACAGAGGGGTTATGTTGTTTGCCACCTGCTTGGAATAGCAATTAAAAGTCACAGGTGAATACGGGGACACGGTCCGTTTTTTCCATGTGCACTCACCATTTTAAAAAATCTGCAGTGTGAATTGGGCCAATTTATAAGGAAACAAACATTTTTAGTGTAGAAGCTGCTTTAAGCATGAGAAATGTTCATAAGACAAAATGGTGATACCAGCTGCTGTCAGGCTGACTACTTCAGCCTTCTGACCTATAAAAGGGAGGGTATTAACCATGCTAGCTGGGGAGAAAAAAAAACCTTAATCACTATTAATGAGATTCATTATAATATAGAGTCTCCCCACAATGAATTTTAAATGTCCCTTGTCCGTTTCTCTATCAACATGGCACAAAAAGAAACATCTGCTCTGTGGTGGCCATGGGGCTGCATTATGATTAGCTGATATGGGTAATCTATCCATTATCGCGCCTGTCATGTTGATGGACAAAGGATCAATTTCATTCCCCTATCAATCTTCCACCCAAAGCTCAAAGCTGGGGTGTCTGTGTGGTGTGTTTTTAAAGTCACTTATTAAAATTAATGCCCAGAAATTCAATGTTGCTCACTTTGTTCTTTGTCTTTCTACGTTTTTCTATTTGTACTGATAGAAATCAACCTTGTTGTTTATTATTTGATGAAATGAAATCCTAGGCTAGTACATTTCAGGAAAGAAATCGAGTTATTTTTGAACAACATAAGGTTTAATATAGACTTCCTGGAAGTTTCTGCATTGAGCTGCACTCTGTGATAGAAATAGAAGACGAACAGCCTATGGAGTTTCGCGTGTTCTGGTAGACACGTTTAAAAGAAAGAAAAAAGAACATACGAAATCAATATTAATAGTATTTTCTATTAAAGCCAATACTTTAAAACATCATTAACTCACATAATCAACATAAATACCATAAGTGGCCTGTTTTTCCTTCCCATTTTGTGTCTTGCCCTGACAGTCTTTTCCTACTCACTGTTCAAGAACCAGACGGACAGAGGTGGCGTGGCTTCTGCAATGGACGTGCTGGGCTGCAGGAAACATTGCTTTGATTCTCAATTGAGAAACTGCAAAACAGTGATCCGAGATGAAAGAGAACAAAACCAATGCCAGCTGCAACTGCTCTTCTTGGCAAATGCTGCTTACAGCTCTGCTAGGGCGCTGAGGCTAAGTGTCCTAGCGGTTTGAAGCCTCCCTCCTTCTTCCAAAGTTTAATGATTTGCCACTGGAACTGTGATTTTTTTTTAATTATCTGACTTATCTAAATACACTAGGGATGAGCTTCGCAGGTTACAATGACTCAAGCTCTTTAGAAATATCTGGCCAACAGTTTCTGTTGATAGAAATCAATCCAAACCTGTTCCATGTAGAGGGAATTTGCACTCTGTGTTTCTATTTTGTGTGTACAAATGGAAGAACAGCAAAAATGAAACTTTCTTTGCAGTCCCTTTAATGAGGCAATCATCTGGAAATATCTTCCTTTTTAAATTTGTGATATGACTAAATTAGGAAAAGCACGTTTTGGTGAACCTGTGTTTCCACTTTAGTCTCGGGGAGGTTTTAGCATTCCTAGAGCAGACTGCAAAGACTATTCTATTTTGGTTTCCCTGGCAATTTCACCATGTCCAGTTCTTGTCAGTGACTGCCAATCATTTACACAACCATAGGAATAACGGTCTTCAATCAGTATCTGAAAGGTTTGGCTTTGTACATGCTCTGTGATATCTGGAGCTCTGGGGGGGTCAAGATAGGTGGCATCGAAGTAGGTGACCACACCCTGAGGGTGGAGGGACTGCTGAGAGAGAGCTTCACTGGATGATGAAGCAGAAGACAATCACAGGGCACTGTCAGCACTAGAGGATTCCAGGAGGGGAACGGGCTTCGCCTGAAGGGCCATTGAAAAACCATGCAGATCAGTGGAGTTCTGGCTTTGTTAGACTCTCAGACTCACAGGAAACTCAAACAGGAATACAGTTGTGAGACTGGTTCCAAGGCATCACTGCTCGCCTGTTGTCATGATAACCCGGCATTCAAAGAATGATCACAGAGAAGAGAGAGACAGGTAAAAGCCGAAAATCCCTCCCTGTGCTGCTTCTTCACAACGGTGTTTCATTTGCATCTACCTGTGAACTTTAGAAGTTCCAGATAAATATTTTGCAACCCTTAGGCATCACATTTATCTCCAACATCCCTATTGTTTTGAAAGCAAAAATGTCTGCACAGGTTTTTGTTTGTTTGTTTGTTTGCCAAACACTGAGATAACTGTCTACTTTATGCAGATCAACGTGGGCCCTGCAAGCTGTGTCCCTCTGAACCTTGGTCCATCTATGCTACCCGCTGGGAGCGTGGCATGTGGGAAGGCCAGGCTCTTGACCTGAAGTTCACCCCAGGTGGAAGGAGCATGAGGGTGCTGTCCACACACAGTTCCAGCTGTCTTTGGAGAATTACAAAGTGGGAAAGCAAAGCCATGGGTACAGGATGCCTAACAGATACACAGGAGGAACTTCTCCAAACACCTGCAGGAGTCATTTTACACACACACACACACACACACACACACACACACACACACACACACCATGCACACCTGCACATGCATTTGAGCCAAAAAAAAACCAAGGACACAGCTTGTTTCTCCAAGGGCCGTGGATCCTGGGTCAGCTTACTGACAGCTTACTTACAAAACAGAAATATGTGACCCTCAATCCCATGGGCAGCTAGGAACAAAGCCTGGGCAGAAACACCCAGGCTACTCTGGACATGGAATTGTATACGTGCATGTGTTCCAAAACACAGACAAGCTGGGACTGACAAAAACCGGATGAACTGTGAAGTAACTGGTAAACATTTTTCAAAAGCAATGATTAATGCACAGATAGGAACCTGGAAGGAAGTTATTAGTGGCGGGCCAAAAGGTTCTGATGTGATTAAGTCAGTTAGATGCTTTTATCAGGTCCCACATGAAGGCACAAAAACATACTTCTCAAATTAGTGAGTGATCTAACCAGAGGGGAGAGCTTGCAGACAAGCCTGTGAGGAGTGAATCATGGAAGCCTCTTCCTTAGACGTGCTGTGGAACAAGCCAGAGCGCCCACTGAGGCCCCGCGGAGAAGCTGTTCTGCTTTTCAATGAATTGAAATTTTCTTTCTACCATGGTATCTAGAAATAATTCCTAATTCAAAATCAAAACAGCAATATGTGACCCTCATGTTTCAAGAAACAAAAAACAATGGGAAGAGAGAGGGAGCCAGGTAGAGCGTCTCTTGGGGACCACTTCAGTCAGTGTGGAAGTTGTGAATGTGGACACCTGCTGTTCTGGGACCCAAGGAAGGTCAACAGAGTCCACATCTCCCATGTAAAGCAGCCCTTGGGTTAGAGGCAACCTTGAGCCCCGAGATGACAATGAATAATTCCACCTGCTCCTGGCAGAGACTCAAGACTGAGTCTCCCTCTGAGAAAGTTTCCGAAGGAGCAGCTGGGGGAGCCAGCAAACGCACAGGTGGTCAGACCATGTCTTCCATGGCCCCTTGAACAGAGTGGCAGGGCAGGGACAGGATTCACTGGAGCCACACTAGGTGTTGGGAGGAAGTAAGAGGTAAGGTTAGTTTGCACTGTTTGGGGCTGAAACTCTTGCTGTCCTGAACTGTGGGCTATGTCCTATTGGGAGGTCCCATGTCAACATCAGCAGGCTGTGTCCTTTTCGTGGTGACCCCACGTTTTGTGAAACAGTGGCTTCTCAGGCTGTGCCTTTCCCGGGAAGACTCTGTTTCATAAATAGCTTTGGATGCCGTTTTGAGGATGGAGGACGCCTGTGTACCTGGGAGGACATGAGAACAACACCATCTGTCTGGCACCACCCATGCAGCGCAGACATGAATGACTGATTTATTCCTGAGAATATAAAGACCAAAGAGAGGGTGTAACTTCTTCCCTTGGACGCAGTAAGAAGGTTGCCACCCAGCACACTGATGGCAGCGGCCCCTCCCAGCTGCCATCTGACACCTGAGGCGAGCACGCACTTCAAGGACCAAGAGGCAGGGAACTCTGGCTTCCTTGGTCTTCAGCCTGGCTCCCTTCCTGCTGTTGACACATCCTACTCGGGTGATTCACCTGTCCTCCTGTTCACCTGGACCTGCCATTCCTCTGTTTTCCCATTCCTTCGTCTGGACCTGATCCCGCTCTCTTTGTCTCTTCAGCTGGACTCAACTCAATGTCTCTACTCTCAAACCTGCGACACCCACAGCTGCTGCTCTGGCTTCTTCTGCAACTCCATTCTGGTTCACTACGTCATCAGTGTAGAGGGGGCCCTGGCCCTCCTTCTGGGACCCTGGCCTTGGCTTCTCAGGCATCTTTGAAACCCTATGCCTTTAACCCTTAGTAGTCACTCCCAACCTGCAAATATAGAGAAAAATGTATTTACCATGTGGCACTGAGATCAATATTAGTGAGTAAAATGGGAATAAAACAAACTGTTCATTTTAGCTGGGGTTACCAAGGAGAATGGGATTATGAGGCAACTTGCTGTCATTGAAACTTAAGCACCTTGTGAATTTATTGTTATCTAGTGATTTCTAACATTGTGGGAAGACACACATGTTCATTTATGTTTCTGACATAGCACATTCATGATAGTCGTCTGTCTGAAAGCCTGTCTACCCCAAAGTGAGAAGGGCTAGAGACTGTCAGGGCACACAGGGATGGTGTAAATTTTCTGGTGAAGCGAAAGAGCTCATAAGTTAGTTTCCAAGTGAAAATATGTGTTTTAAAAGTACTATGGCCGCAGAGGGAGAGTTGTGACCCACTCTACCTCCCCGTGTTAGAAGTCATCTTACACTGTCATCTCTGGGAGCTCATGAACGGAGTGTTGAAAGCAGATGGAGGCACTGTGTAAGCTGGTGTAGCTGGGAGAAAGTGAAAAAAATATCTAAACACACCAAAAATGACAGCCAATCAGAGACAGAGCTCGAAAGCACTGTGGCTGTGATTCAGCAGTGTCCGTAGCAGGCAGAAGACAGACAAGGTAAAGCAGATTCGGACAAAGCCACCCCTCACTAACAGGATTAGAACATCTAAGTGTGCCTGCACGCAGTTCCAAAAACAGGAACAGAGAAAATATTTTAAAACCTCATTGTATTCCACAAGCCAAGAACTTACATTTCCAATTCCAATGGGTGCATCACATCCCAAGAAAAATCCACACGAGAGAGATGTTCAAAGAATCCCAACCTTAGAAGATGCCTTGGCTCCCTCTTGCTGCTGTAGAAAAATGCACGAAGTTAAGAATACAAAATAATACATACTTAGGAGCTCACTCTTAGTTCTGGAGGTCAAGGGTCTAGCTAGTCTCAGATTAAAACCTGGGTGTCTGCTGCGCAGTGAACTTCCTGAGTTCTGGGGAGAATTATGTCCTGGCCTTTTCTAGCTTCTTAAACTGTCCACACTCTGCTGTGCCTCCTTTCTCCATCTTCAGAGATAGCTCATGGCATCTTCACATATCTGTGCCCCCTGTTCCATGGTCAGTCACATCTCTGCCTGATGTTACTCCTGACAAATCTCTGTGATCATTGTTCCTCTGTAAGACTGCAACATTTTCAAAGTCCCTTCTGCCATTTCAAGGGAGCATTTCACACTCTTTGGAGATGGGGATGTAGGCATCTTTGAGAGGAGGAATTTTTATTCCTGCCACAGAATGCACATCAAGAATTTCCCTCAAGGGAGATCAAGAGAAAAGCTGAGCTTGCTCATGCTTCTCCAGGCTGCAGGCAGAGTGGAAAACAGTGCTAATAGTTTTTGGCTGCTGCTTAACAAATGGCTCGAAGCTCAGTGGCTTAAGACAGCAAATGCTTACACTTCTGTGGTGAAGAATTCAAGTGCTTTACTGCAGGGTATGATGAGGACTTCTCACCTTCAGGTGCATTATGCTTCCGAGTCTGGAAATGGATCCCTCATTGGAAAACAGCAAGCTTCCTCTGGGTCCAGAGAGCCCAGCCAGGAGCTCCCAGAGTCCAGGTATGTTCTGTCACATATGAAACAGGAGGACCATGTACCAGAGGATCCCACTTTTTAAAAATGTTATCAGAGGATCCCATTTTTAAGAAATGCCCAGATCCTATGGATCTACAGAAGTCTACAGGAAGCAGACTTGTGATAGATAGGGCCAGAAGTGCAGCTAGCTGTTGTTGTTTGGTCTTTGGTCTTTTGCTCTTTGAGGGGCCTGCCATCCAGCTCCCAAATAAATCACACACAGAGGCTTACTCTTATTTATAAATGCCTGGCCTTAGCTTGGCATTTCCTTAACTTTACATTAGCCCTTTTGCCTCTGGGCCTTTTCCAGTCTCTTACTTCTGGAAATCTTACTCTTACTCCATGGTGCCTTGCTGTGAACCTGGATGGCTGGTCTCCGGAGTCCTCCTCCTTCTCTGACTGCTTCTCCCTTTCCCCTCTCAGATTTCTCCTTCTATTTATTCTCTCTGACTGCCAGCCCCACCTATCCTCTCTCCTGCCTTGCTATTGGCCATTCACCTCTTTATTAGACCATCAGGTGTTTTAGACAGGCACAGTAACACAGCTTCACAGAGTTAAACAAATGCAGCATAAGCAAAAGCAACACACCTTAAAATAATATTCTACATCAGCCAGCAGGGCTGGGGGATGACTGTGGGAAAATACTTGGTTCTTCTAAGGGTGACGGATGTTTTCTGAAACCGACTGTGGCAATGGCCGCACAACTCTAGTGGCAGTTAAAAGGTTTAACCTGCAGTTAAAAAGGGAACATTCACGCCAACAGAGACAGCGCAAGGAATGATCCCGTCTAGTACATCAACAAACACAAGTAAACTGATTTCTGTTTTCATTGACTGAAAGAAAGGGACTTAATTTGCTTGAATGTGAGAATCTCTTAACAGTTCATTAGCAAATGCATGAACACACACACACACACACACACACACACACACACACACACAGGGATACACACACACACATATACATTTAATTTCATTTTTTTAAATGGCTGGACAAAACTCCATTGTATTTGGATAGCACGTTGTCTTTATGCATTCTTTCTGATTTGGGGAACCTCAGCTTATTCTACTTACTGGCTGTTGTGGAGAGAACAGAAATACACAAAGACGTGTAGGCGTCTTTGGTGTGCAGAGCTGCAGTCCTGGTAAAACACTGTGAGTTACATGAAGAAGAAAGAGTTTATTTGGGCTTAGGGTTCCAGATGGAGTAATCATAATGTCCAGGGAGGGACGGCAGCAGGTGCAGGGGCAGGAAACGGAGAGCTCACATTTCAACCACACACAGGAAGCAGAGAGAGAAGTAGAAGTGGGTGAGAGTTCACCCTTTCAGAGCACAGCGCTCCCATGTTCTTCCCTCAGCATGGCTCCACTTTGTAAAGTCTCCATGACCTCCTGAACAACGCCACTCATGGTGGCGGTTCAAAGACGCTAAGTCTGAGGCACAATAGAATATATATATATTTAATACTGTAGAGCCCAAAGCATTATAAACAAAAGAGAAGCAATCAGAAACTGGAGTGTGAAAGTAGAACTCAGTCTGTGAAAGATTATGGAAATAAAGGAGGGATCTAGACCACTTCTGTAAACATTAGAATTAAATTAACTTCATCAATTAAGTCTAATTAACAAATAATAAACACATTAAAGTCATAATGTAATTTTTAGTGACTCTCAATAAATTTTACAACAGAGTTTTCAAAGATTCCAAGAAGCAGATGTTCTCTCATTTTGCCTGCAGGAAATGAAAACAGAAATAATTTTGTAGAAGGGCAGTATGGTCACTTACCAAAATGTAAGGTATGTGTACTCTTTGATCAATAATTCCACTACTGGAAATGATTTTTATTAATAAAATTGCAGGCTAGCAAAATAATTTAGAAAACAGAATGTGTGAATTATTCTTTGATTTTATTCTAAGTATAAAATACATATTCACTGATCCATATTGACACAAATAAATTATTGAATAAGTATATAAGGGAAAATAGTTTAGTGTTTCACACAGCAAAGCGTTCCCAATAACTTAGGTATATGTGTCATCCTCCAGGAAGAGGAGCACAGCCTGTGAGTGACAGCTTCCCCCCGGGAAAGAATGGATGCCTTGGTGGGAAAGCCCAATGGTAACTGGTGCCCATGAACAAGGTCACTATGCACAGTCGTAACTCTTAGCCACAGCCTGTCCCCACGGCACAATTTGGTTGAAACAGGACCTTGTCTCTGATTTCCTTCCTGTAAACCTATAACTCCAATCTAATCATGAGAAAACCATTAGATGGATTCCACAGACAGGCTACAAAATGCCAGCCGAGCAGTCCTCCAAGATGTCATTATCCATAAAAATGACTGACTGAGAGATTGCCCTGACCAGCAGCACCCGAGGGAGACAGGATAAATGAATGTATTGTGGACGTCGAGATCAGATGAGATGGTAAAGTTAAGGAAATCTTAATAATGGGCAATCTGTTTAATAGAGGGTCAGTGTTGGGTTATTAACTGTTACAGACTCACTGTGGTATCACATGAGTTACTAAGAAGGGAGACTGAGCATGGTTCATGAGAACTGTCTCTGCCTTCTCATCAACTGCTCTAACTGCTCTAACCATTTACTAAAATTAAGAAGATAGGAAAATACAAAAATCATAATGTACTAAGGTCCCTGGGATACAGCTCACACATGCTTCAGAGGGTACTATTGGCTTTAAAAGGTTACAGAAGAAGAGAGAGTGAGTTAAAGTCTGAGACATCAAAGGTGACAGTAGATTCAAGAATTTTAAGTAAACTACAACAAAAAACACTGGAAACTAATACAATACGGAGTGAACAGACAAAAGAGTCATTGAAACTAAGGTTAATGTGTTATAAAATAAGACTTAGCAAAACAAAAGCTGGGGGCTTGGGTCTTTTTCACTTTTATCACTCACATTTTGTTCGTTGTTTTCCAATTTTAAGAAATTTTCATATACTGTGTTTGGTGGTTTGAATTGAGGAGATGCCCCATAGTCTCAGGCATTTGAATACCCATTTTTTTTCATGTTTTTGATGTTGTTGTTTGTTTTTCATTTTGTGCCCTGTTTGGGGAGGTCTGGAGAGGCTTAGGAACTGGGGAATTGGTGGAAGAAGTATGTCAATGGGGTGAGCATTGAAGAGTTCAAAGTCTCACACCATTTCCAGCTTGTTCTCTGCTTTCTGTGGTTTAAAATTGGAGCCTGCAGCTTGCCACCTCAGCTACCAAGTCTGCCTGATGCCACGTTTCCTGGCTGTGAGGTGATGGAGCCCCAGGAAAGTCTTCCTCCCCTGAGGAGCTTTGGTCATGGTGTTTTATCCTAGCAATGGAAAAGTAACGAATACACTACAAATACCAGATTTTTATCTGAGGAATTTTTTTCTCCAGTCTCTAAACACCACTGACTTTTGCATATGATGGGATAAAATATAAACTTTGGAATGCTTCTCATATTTTTATATTGTCAAATGTATCAGTTATATTATTGCTACGTAGAGCCCTCTTCTTTATACCGAAGTTAGAGAGAAGTGTTTCCTATTTCCCCCTGAGATGCATGGTTTCTGTAGTACATTTAGATTCTTAGTCAAAGTGGAAGAGGCTGACAACCCTCCTCATTGTGGACTGCTGTTTAAGGTTATGTGAGGAAATGTCACATGATCTGCTCACAGAGCTGTACGCATGCTCAGTCTGCGGCTCAAGCAGGACTATTTAAAGACTTGCTTTAGACATGTTCAGAATCAAAGGGTTGGAGCATGGAGCTCCTCGTAAAGGGGAATCTGTGCAGTGAGTGAGGCCCAAATTAAACAAAAGTTTTGTTGCCGAGAACTGGCAATCTGACACATTGTTTTGCAGGTATTTCTTTTATCCCTAGTGAATTAATAAGGCTTATGGAAGTACAACGTTTACCAGATATGCTTTGCAGGTCTCCTTTCTACGCCACTGTTAGAATTCCTAGCCACTTCCCCATGACCACACAAGTGCTGGCAAGATGCTTAGTCATCCCAGGGCCTTACGTCCTACATAATCCGTGCGCTGTGTGATCACATAATCCACGTGCATGCGTGGTGTACCTACGTAAGCCCATATGGGTGTGTTCAGGGGGAGTCTATAAAAGTGGGTTCCTCATATCCCTCCTCCTCTTCCTACAACATCTTTCCATAGGCCTAAGCACCAGCTTCTATTTCCTCCCCTTAATAAACTCTTATAGTGGGCTTCGTTGTACCTCATGGCTTTTCTCTCTCGCATGGTAAATGGTGCCGCTTAATGAATGATGGCCATTCCTCCCTTTCCTTCGCTTTTCAGTGGTAGAGCCAAGGGATGCTCACTGTGAGGAGTGTGGGTCTGTAAGAAAGAATCTGTCTGGACTTCTGTCCATCAAGATGGTCCAAGCTCAAGACAGACTGCGCAGCCTCTAGCTCAGCAGGTGTGTTGAGTATTCAAGCTGCGTGGTACGCTCTCTCCCAGGGACCGACCCAGCTATCCTGCACTGTCCCCACGGCACACTCGTTTTCACTCTTCAAACTGAGACCCCAGCTTTGTCACTGGACTTGGAAAACACCACTGGGAGGTGTGAGACGAGCTGAGCATGACTGAGTGATCTAGAAGGACATAAAGCCACCTCAAGGGTGGTAGTTTTGCCTTGTGCCATTGGCCTGGCATTTTCCGGTTGATAATGGCAACCATAAATGAGCATGTGGGGGAACAGGCATGCACAAAGGCGAGAAGATGGCGTGTTTATCAGGTGATGTTGCAGACACCATCATCCCCTCCATCTTCCAGCCTTTGCCACTTTTTGTGTTGGCAAATTGAAGCTTTGTGTTGAGTGTCCCCCTCCGGCCTCCGGATCTTGCCCCTCGTCTGTCTCTTCGTCTCCATGTAGACACTGGTTATTTTGCAACTCACTTAATAGCCCCACATTTCCTGAAGCTTTGGCCCTGGGCCTCCAGTGCAGGTTCCTCCTTCAATCCCTTTGAGCTGTTTATCTCTGCTGTCTGCCTGGCAGATTTATTCAAAACCTTTAGGCTTTAATGCATTTTCTCGGGACAAACCAGCCATAATACTGCATTAATGAAGCTTATTCATTCAGACTACTGCAGGGGACTCTCTCCCATTGATATGCATATGAAGTTCCCATTAATGGTAATAAGAGTGAGTTATGTGGACGTATTGACATAAAAATAGGTCCCTTGGGTTCTACCTGTACAGTACATTTTGTTAATTAGGAAGAATTTTTTTTTTTTTTAAAAAACCAAACAATAAGAAAAAAAAATCACAAATCAGAAAAGGGGGGAAAAAGCCAGCAACATTAAAATGACTTTAAAAAGGGAGAAGAAATCTGCTGAGTCAGGGCAGGGGCCCCTTGAAAACGAGTCTAACTACAGTCACCATGCTCACACAGGAGAACACGGCAAGGGCTATTTTTCTAGTCGCTGCGATAATTAAGGAAGGAAGAGTTTACTTCGGCTCACACTCTGAGAGTTCTGCCCATCACTGCAGGGAATGTGTGGGAGCAAGGGCATGAGGGAGCTGGCACCTCGCACCTGCAGTCAAGAACCAGAGAGGTGACTGCTGGTGCTCAGATCTGCTGCTCCTTCCCGCCTTCTCCTCAGCCCAGGACTCCAGTGTTTGGTGGATCCAAGGCGGATCTTGACTAAGCTTCTCCCCAAACACCCCCAGGGACACACCCGGACTTGTGTCTTCTAGGTGATCGCAAACCCAGTCGAGTGGACATGCAAGATTAGCATTGTGGAAGTGTTCAGCAACTGCAGTGAGCTGTGCTGGCCTCTCCCAGTTCCCTCTCAAACAACTCTGCTGTGGCTACAGTGACTTTGGTGGGCTGGGGATCTCTGTCCTGACCATTGAGCTTCTCCTCCGAAGCACTGCTGTGACGGTTAGAGGAACCCACAGACCTTCCCTGGTTGCCTTGACGAACTGTCTTCTTCGGCATTTCCTATGATTTGTCAGTTCTCACCAAGGCCAGCTCTACAGACATCTCCTGGGAAAGTTTATTGACTCATCCATCCTGTCTCCTGGAGAGATGAGTGAACTGGAGGTTGAGAGTGCTAATTCAACACACCGCCACACACAGTACAGGATCGGCCGTCTCTGAGGATTGGGGCCTAGCCTGGTCTACTCTGTTTCTCATACACCCCAATGCCTTGTGTTTCCTGAACTCTGGATTGCTGGAAACAAACTGATTGTTTCCATTATGATAGGAAGACTCACTGCAGAAACACCGGGTCTGTGCTCAGATCTGAGCCTCTTTCCCCAAGGCATCCTCAGGATTAGACAACCTGAACTCTGTGGTAACCTGAGCAAATGGCATCAGCAAGTGTGTGGGGGGGGGGGCATGGGGAGTTGGGGGTAGGCGCAGATTAGGACCAGCTTCTGCCAAACCACCAGACTTTAAACAGATGTATATACTCCTAGAGAGAGGTAGGGAAGAAGGAAGATGGAGTAAGTCCAGACATCTCTCTGGTCTGCCTTGGATGGCATGTCCCAGATGTGACCCTTCATGTCAACTATTCCAAAGCCTGGCTTCTGGGGCATCTCTTCCAGCCACAGGACATTTTAGGGATCTGGGCTTGGTATGGAGACAAAATGTTCAGGACCCAGGAAATGCACACAAAATAGTAAACATGGGCTTTCTCCCCCAGCCCTGACCAGCCTCATTAGCGATGCAAATATATTCAGGAGTTCCTCTGCTCGGTACCACACAGAGGTGCTCCTGGCAGCCTGCTGCCCCAGGCAAGATGGGGAAAAGGAGACACAAGCCCACACTGCCCCTCACAGCTTACAGACCTTCTTGTGATAGAGTCACTAAAGCATTTTGCCGCCCTAGGCAACCACCTGCTCTCCCTGCCTGTAAAACCATCCTGGTGCAGTTTAATTCGTCTCTGGCAGATGAATTCATACGCAAGGAGACAATCTGAGGCCAGGGCAGAAAAGTAACTCTAATGTGTTCTAATACACAAGAGCGTGTGCCTCTCTGTGCAAAACACCACTGCCTCCAAATATTTGTTAAACTGTGCCTACCCGTTGTGTGCATTCACTTCATTTTTTAAAAGGGATTGTAGGTAAATCGTTAGAATAGAGGATGAATGCTTGCAGGCCACTGCTGACTCTCTCTCTCTCTCTCTCTCTCTCTCTCTCTCTCTCTCTCTCTCTCTCTCTCTCAACAGAATCTCATACAGTCCAGGATGAACGCATAGCCAAGAATGATTTCTAACTCCTAACCCTTCTCCCTCTCAGGTGCTAGGATTACACACATGCCTCACTCTCAGCCTGGTTTTTTGTTTTGTTTTGTTTTTCTTTAACACGTTTTCTATAAGAACAAATTTTAGTTCTTTTTCCCCCTTTCTGATTTCTTTTACAGTTTTTTTTTATAGTTGTAAACATTACACACCTGTTTGAACATTTCCTGGTTAATCACCAGTGCTGTATCATTTTATATTAACTTGACACAGGCTAGAGTCACTTGAGAGGAGGGCCCCTCAATTGGGGAAATGCCTTCATAAGATTGAGCTGTGAGTAAGCCTGTAAGGCATTTTCTTAATTAGTGATTGATGGGGGAGGGCCCAGCCCATTGTGGGTGGTGTCATCCCTGGGCTGGTGGTCCTGGTTCTATAAGAAAGCAGCTGAGCAAGCCACGGGGAGTAAGCCAGTAAGCAGCACTCCTCCATGGTTTCTGCAGCAGCTCCTGGCTCCAGGTTCCTGCCCTGTTTGAGTTCTTGCCCTGGCTTTTTTCAGTGATGAACTATTTTATGGAAGTGTAAGCCAAAGAAACCCTTTCCTCTCCAGACTGCTTTTCTCATGGTATTTCATCATGACAGTAACACTAAGATATCACCATGCTGAAAATCCATTTGAAAAAGGTTAGAAGTAAAAGAATCAAGTGGTTGCTGTATAGGACCGACTCTTGGTGTTGCTATGGATACAGTATTACATGGGATATAGCCATCTTATGTAATATGTCCCGAATCTGCTCCTGACACACAGGAGATCAACTCAACGCCACAGACCGAAGCTTCCTACCATCTGTGCAGACGTGCTGATGCCACAACCAGGCCAACACATAGTTAAACAAATAGACTGTGTCTGCCTTCCCTAAAACATACAAGGTGGTGCCCTGAAAGTTTAGACTTGAGTTGGAGGCCCAGAGCCCCCCTTAAGCTAGAACCCGGGGAGCAGGGGAGGCCCTGCTCTCCCCTCACACTCTCCTTCTGCAGCTGAAATTGGGCACACAGAGAGACTTCCAGGAAGGTTTGCCCATGGCTTTCTGGTGCCCTGGAGACCACCCAGAAAGATGGACCCATGCTTTTCAAGCTTGGAAATAAGCTACAGATGGTTCTTCTGTACCTCTGGGTGTCTGGGATCTCAGCAGAGGGGTAGGAAAGGAAGTGTACACTCCCATGGAGAAGGACCCTTGTCCCTTTACAAAGAGCAATGTCAGAAGATGACAGGAAAAGGGCCCTCGAAAGCCTCAGGGCTATGCTGAACCTACTCCATGGGCTTGGGTCCTCCATTGAATGAGAAAGAGGTCAGGAACGGAGCACCAGTGTTCATGGCTGTCTGGTTCCAGACTGAGCATGATGGTTGTCCTGTGTCAAGTTCTCTCAGAACAGGTTGGTGGAGTGTCAGCACACAGCAGCCTTCAGCTCATCTGGATCCTTCCCCTAGACTGTGCTTTCACAAGATTGGGAGTGCTGAGGCTCATGTCTGGTTTATAACTGCTGGGAAAGGTGGGGCTTAGGACCTTTGGGAAAAGTTGATCTACAGGACTCTGTGAACCTGGAAACATGGCCCTCAACAGCTCCAGGACTTTCTGAGAAACTTGATGCTGTGTTTTCTGTCACATCTATGTAGAGTCATGTTTCCAGCTGTGAAAAGGAGGAGTTGAAATGCCAGCATTTCCTGGTCCACAGCCTCCTTCACCATTTCAGTTTGGTTAGTGTTGCCATAGTAACTTCCAACCTGTTTTCTGATGCACTGATGATTACCAAGCACCTAACAATGGACAAAATATCAGGTTTCAAGATGTGGCCAACACAGAGCATCCTGCATGCTCAACACCCAAATCTCCCATCAGAGTGAGGTTTCTGCCACTTGGGAAAGAGAGATGAGAAAACATGCCGTTAGTGACCACAGGAGTGTGCAAATATTGATCGTACACATCATCAGACATCTGAGCTTGGTTCTGCTTTGTCTTCTGAGAGGTTGGGTCAATTCCATTTTCTTTGTGACTGTTGACCTAAACTGCCAATGTCCCCAAAAGTAAGATTTGTTAAAGCAACTCCTGTAACACATGGGAACATAGACACAGCATTTGAAAACACCTCCTTCATTTCCTACCTGCCTCTACTTGGCCATCTTCAGGGTGTGGTATGATGCGGCTAACTTGGCAAAGAGGTCAAGCTTCCAGAGCTCAGGGAGGGGTAGCACACAAGTGTGAGTCACAGGTTCCCTAGTGAAATGATGCTAGACGGCAGTCTCAGGACAACTGATACTGGACTAAAAGACAAGTCGAGGCTGGGGACGTGAGCGAATGCATAGAATACTCACTGTGCAAGCAGGAAGACCTGAGTGCAGATCCTCCACGTCACAGGAAAAAGATGAATGTGTGATATGTGCCTAGTGTTCTGGCACCAGGGAACATAGACAGGAGGTTCCCAGGGGCTCATTGACCAGCTAGTGTTGACGACACAATGAGCTACAGGCTCAGTGGGAGACCACAGCTCTAAAAATAAGGTGAGGAATCATACCCAACATCCACCTCTGGCCTACATACACATCTGAATGGATGAGTACATAAAGACACACAGACACAGGCACACACACACACACACACACACACACACACACACACACACAGAGAGAGAGAGAGAGAGAGAGAGAGAGAGAGAGAGAGAGAGAGAGAGAGAGAGAGAGAAAGTAAAATAAATATTTAAAAAATTTCATACTTGGTACTGGAAACCTAGACAAGTACCCTGTGACTAAATCAGCACAGTCCCAAACTACACTCTAAACAGTTGTCCTTATACCCACAGGTAAGTGTAGTCTTCACTTTGCAATAGACAGAGACCATTGTAGAAAAGCCACAACCAATCAAAACGCGAAGTTGTGGAGCCCAGTCCCAACGGCTACATCTACAGCACAACTTCTGCTCCTAAGGTTCAGGGAACATTGTGGAAGGGAGGGTGGAAAGATTGTAGGAGCCGGAAGATCAGGATGTTTGCTGTGAGACTGTGTCTCCGAGGAGTATCAGAAGCTACAGCCATGAAGTCTCACCGACATGGCTGCTTAAATCTGACCCGAACAAGAACACCACCAATAGACAATCTGACATGAGTGGGGGTCGAGCTCACTAGGACTACAGGCAATGAAGGAACGCTGAGAACGGGGAGGACAGTCTTCCCCAGGGAAGAGCTCACCAGTTGATTATCCAACACCAAAAGACCAGCCCTGAAAACATACATACAAGAAACATTATACAAAATGAGCAGGTTGTACTTATGTGCCTATGAATATATACATATACATATATATACAAGTAACAACCATGAAAGAAAAAGAGGTCATGGATTTGAAAAAAAAAACATGGGGGTGTGGGAGAGGGTTTGGAGAGAAAAGGGAAGGGGGTATGATGTAATTATAACTAAGCACATGATACTCGTGACTAAAGCATCTATATGAGGAACAAGGTGGTTCTTTTTTGAAAGTGGCCACGTTTTCTGTGGTTGCTTATGCGGTGGTTATTGATTTGCAAGAAATAAATAGGAACGAGTCCTGATGGAGTTTAATGCAAAAAGGATGGTCTCTTGTCTGCTGCTGACATCATTATGATGTCAAAGACCTTTTGTCTCAAAGGCTGAACAATTTTATATGTATTTAAGCCAACGACGTGGCTCCTGAGGGAGGCAGCGCAATTGCTAATTCAGAGTTGAGGCAAGCATGGAGAGGCCTGCATGTGACTCATCCAGGTCAAAAACAGATGATGAATCTCAGAGCTATGCATTGGTTAATTGGTTTTGCATGATAGCCCGGCGCAGGCTGTTCCTTCTGTGCCAACCAGACGACTCCCTGTGTGCATGTGAGCTCACCACCATGCGGGGTCAGTGTCATTGAACTTGCGTGGGACACTGAGTCACCGGAAAGAAAGTTTAAAACACGAGGTGGAGGCCGGTGATGGTTCATATTGATTATAAACTTGACTTGATCTCAAAGCAGTCACACCTTGAATTGGGAGGCCTAGTGCCATGGCCCAGGGTAGATAAAACAGGCAGACGCAAGCTGAGCTTCATCTGTCTGGCTAAACAACCCAACCAGCTGCCTCACAGTCCGCCACTAGCTTTGCCTTCTCGTCTGGGATGGACAGCGCCTTCAAACTGTGAGCCGTGAGAAACCCTTCATTCTTTAGGTGGCTTTTGCCAGTCATTTTGTCCCAGCAGGGAAAAGCAACTAGCACAGGGCGCACCCTAGATGCACTGATCCATGGGTGACTTGTAGAAATCTACCACAGGTATTTCTAATCGATACTGGGCCCTAGACTGAAGTGCCGCAGAGCCCTGGTTCCTGGAAATGGGTATGCTGCTGAGCCCCCTAGATCAGGCTTGCCAGCACTTCCACCAGAGTTTGTGATGCACAGCTACGATTCTCACAATTCCCAAGTTGCACTGAGATAGCTATTCGCGAGCCAGGATCAAAGACAGACTTACAAGGGTAATTTCATGAAAAACTCACCACGCCAAGTACATCACCAACCAGACTTACAGTTTAATAATACATGTGCTTTGTGTTGGCATTTCACAACCCAGTGAATTTCTACCACTGACTCCCCTCTCCACCCCCTACCCCCACCTCCGTTATAGGATGCTGTGAAGTGTCTCTGGTAGCATCTGGCAGGCATTCCCAAAGCCCAATTTTTGGCTGATGCCCAGACATACCCATGGAATGGCACATTCTGTGCTTGGAGTCACCGAAGCTGCACAGAGGCAATAGGAAAGCCATTTGTAGCGTGGTTCATAGTTAGAATGTTCTGCCCCAAACTGGACTCATGGGTGTGAGATATTCTGCTCATTCCTTTCCCTCAGAGCTACCCATATGGCAGCAAACCTAGCATTGAGTCAACTGAGGCAGAGTGGGAAAAGATACCCACTGCAAAGGACCTGGGGTATCCCTGCCAGGAGTGCTGGGGAGACCATGCCACATTGGAACACAGGGATGTGGTGGTAATGTGTTCCCCAAAATATTGTGCACCCTAATAAATTTATCTGGGGTCAGAGAACAAACAGCCACTAGATACAAAGGCTAGAAAATGATGGCACACACTCCTTTAATCCTAGCATTCCAGAGATAGAAATCCCTCTGGATCTCTGTGAGTTCAAGGCCACATTGGAAACAGCCAGGCATGGTGACACATGCCTTTAATCCCAAGGAGTGAGCCTTTAATCCCAGGGAGTGATGGCAAAAACAGAAAGATATATAAGGCATGAAGACCAGAAACTAGAGGTATTTGGCTGATTAAGCTTTCAGGCTTCTAGCAGTAGTTCAGCTGAGATCCATTCTGGATGAGGACTGAGAGGCTTCCAGTCTGAGGAAACAGGATCAGCTGAGGAGCTGGTGAGGTGAGGTAGCTGTGGCTTGTTCTGCTTCTCTGATCTTCCAGTGTTCATCCCAGTACTTGGCCTCAGGTTTGATTTTATTAATAAGACCATCTAAGATTTCTGCTACACAGGGACCTGTGTTCTCCTTGGTTCTGGTCCTCTGGGTCCCTGGTGCACTTACAAGAGTTCTGCTCTCTTTTCTTCTCTTTGGCCATCTGTGGTGTGGACTAGGCCTTCAGCATGTCTGACTTTAAAATGCCAAGTACAGACTAGAGCTCTTGGGGGCTACTCATGCCCTCACGTGGGCATGAGGTCTAAGCATTTAATTTTCAGTTTTCAGTTTGATTTTCTTCTAGGTGAGTGTCATGTGAGAATGAACGCAGATGAAACCTTATGAAGATGGTGAGTTTCGCTGGCAAACGTCTGCAGGAGTACAGTGCAACAGATCAGATGCCACATCTGCCATGGTCCTGGTTGGCATACTTCATGACGTCTGTGTCTGAAGCCATCATCCCTGTGGCTGCAAATGGACACCTAGGTCCCTTCCCTGCAGTAGCTCTTGTCATTCTGTGTCACCTGTTAATGGTAGTGCTCCGGAAAGCTGCTTTGGAGGGTTTTTTTTATCCTAAATGCACCAAGGAGAAAACTGGAATGTGCTGTGCTAGGCTTATCTGTGTGGACTGACTTGATCAGAGTACCTCTTGTGTGAGGCCTGGAATGAAGAGCTTGTACCTTGAACTTTTAAGAGTGCACTGTCCAGATAGATATTAACCCACAGTCCCACTCTTCAACTAGATAGTAAGCCTCAAGGGGGCAAGTACATAGCCCAAGATAAACAACAAATGAGGAGCTAATGTGTTTGTGTTGGGAGTGGGGAGCCTGGTGCCCAGACCTAAACATTAGGGTCAATTCTTTCCACTCTCCATTCCTAGGAAAGCTAAATCAGCAGGGAGAGCAGAGAAGGGATATGGCCAGGCATAGAGGAGTTCACCTCATATCTATACCTCCCAGGAGGCTTCACAGAAGAATGTGCTAAGAGAGATCAACTGCTCCAAGAGATGCACAGAACCAACTCCTCCAAAGCTATGTTGGGGTTGAGCCTTGATTTTTAAGAGTCTACTCACAGTTATTGAGTTGGGAGGGGTCAGGTAGAGCTGATTTGCAACCTGCCTTCCTCAAATTCCTGTAAATTCTCTTTCGCCAGATGTTGAGTTTTACCATGTTTTCCATAAAATCCAAATAAATGGGAAAATCTCATTAAACCATGAAACCTGATATTTATAAGAAGTTATTAGGTGAAAAATACGGTCTTAAACATGGGAATTTCATGTCCTTTCCAAAAGGTGGAATGATTTTAGACTCACCTGAAGCTGTCCTCAAGCATAATTTCCTATATTTTGGTCACATATGTTCTGTACTATTGCATGTTGAAACAGTGTAATGTGGTATGTTGAAAGAATGTGTAGTTTTGATTTTTTTTTTTTACAGGAATCACAGTTAAGAAATTACCTTGAGTCTCACAAAAGACTTTGGATGCTTGAATGGCATGTAGACTGTAAAAGACTATGGGAACTTTTGAAGTTGAACTAAATGCCCTTGGAACTGTAAGACGGCCATAAGCCCATGGTAGCCAAGTGACTGAATGTGGTGGTTTGCTTGAGAAATGTCTCCTGTAGGCTTATGTATTTGAACACTTGCCCCTTAGTTGTTGGCACTGTTTGGAGAGGTTATGGAATATTTGGGAAGTACAGCCTTGCTGGAGGAAGGGCATCACCAAGGGGAGGCTTTAAAAGTTTATAGCCCTGACTTCCCACTGTGTGAATAAAAAATATGTTAAGCCAGCTTTGTTGTGTGATATTTTGTTTGGGTTCTGACAAATAAAGCTTGCTTGGAGTCAAAGGGTAGAGCTAGCCACTAGTTAACCATAGAGGTCTGGAGGCCTGCACAGAGAGGAACAGGAAGTGATAAGGATCTCCGCCCTTCTGGAGTAAGGAGTGAAAGAGATAGCAAGTCACAGGTGGCTGCTCCCCTGCTTCTCTGATCTTTCAGGTTTTTACCCCAGTATCTGACTCTTGGTTTTTATTGATAAGATTAATTAGATTTATGCACCACAGCTTCCTGCTTTATAGGAGGCATGGAGGTCCTTATCCTCACAGAGAAGCACTAGGGAACCTGGAGTGTTAACTACATAGGGCTGTTCCTTCAAAGGAAGGGATGCATAACCTGTTATACACCCAGAAGGCTGGGAGTGGATGTGGTTAATAGCCTGGTGACCTTTGCACTATCTGTGTGGTCAGGCTACATCCGGTCCTTCTGAGACCCTTATTGTAAGCTTGTTTTTCTCAGTCAAACTATAGAACCCATCTTTATGGAAGATGTCACATGTAGTCAGTCTATAGAACCCATCTTTATGGAAGACGTCACATGTAGTCAATCTATAGAACCCATCTTTATGGAAGGTGTACTTTACAAAGTGTTTTTGATGAAATCACATCTGATCTTTATTTAGCTTTGTGCTTTATTGGGTATAGGGGATTGAGTTGGTTACCATCAGGAAAGTTTTCACCAAATTGCATTGTGCTTAAATATGTCTAAAATAAACTACTTGAGGTCAGGCTCCTTAAGTTTGAACCAACACTGGCTACTTAGGCGTGTTGAACTGAACTGCCTTCTTGCCTATTTACTACAGTTCATCTCTCTTCTGCCTGTGAGGGTCACAGAGAACTCTGCACTGCTTCTGCCCACATGCCACGTCTTTCCCACCACCACAGACTCTGCACTGCTTCTGCCTGAATGCCACGTCTTTCCCACCACAGACTCTGCACTGCTTCTGCCCGCCACCATAGACTCTACAGGCTTCACTCAAGGGCAGCAGATGCCATGTCCAAATCCAAGTTCTGATTATCTAGGCCACCAGCTCCTGGAAAAGGAAGTGCAAGACCCCAACACACTTTACTTAGATGCTTGGGAAAAAAATGTCTAGTCAATGGCCAGCTACCGTTCGATTGGTCCATAAAGCTCATGCAAGTTAGCTCCTGACTTTGTTAGGCCTGTGGACTTGCTCATTGAATTTGGAAAAGTACATCCAGACTGAAAATGTTCAGAGTGAAAAGATGGAGTTAGAATTTGGAGAAGTGAGAAATTATGTTTGCTCTGAACCGAACTGGACAGTAAAGGCTTGCTTCATTCTCCTTGCAGAACAGTTGAGTTGTGCAGAAGAGCTGACTGAAGCGAGGGAGCCTTGGTTCGGATATGGAATGTTCCCTCAAGGGTTCGAACACTGGGTGCCCAGCTGTGGTGTGGGGGAAGTTTTGCACCTTCAGACCTAGGGGGAGGAAGTGGGTCACTAGAGGGAGGAAGTGAGTCACTAGGGGGAGGAAGTGAGTCACTAGGGGGAGGAAGTGAGTCACTAGGGGGAGGAAGTGAGTCACTAGAGGGAGGAAGTGAGTCACTAGAGGGAGGAAGTGAGTCACTAGAGGGAAGAGGTGAGTCACTAGAGGGAGGAAGTGAGTCACTAGAGGGAGGAAGTGTCACTAGAGGGAAGAGGTGAGTCACTAGGGGAGGAAGTGAGTCACTAGAGGGAAGAGGTGAGTCACTAGGGGAGGAAGTGAGTCACTAGGGGGAGGGCCTCAGAGTTTTAGAGCCTAGTCCTACTTCACGCCATCTTTCTGCTCTTGTCACACTTGAGATGTGAGCACGCCCCCTCCTGTGCTCACTACACTGTGGGCCACTTCTACACCATGCCCTCTCACCTGGGGTGGACTAACTGTCCCCTCAAACTCGGAGCCAAAGGACATCCTACTTCTCGGCTTGTTTCTTGTTACTTTGGTCATGGTGACAGGAGAAGTCGCAAACACCTTTTTTCAGGCTTCTGCTCCATTTATGAGGTGCAGGGAACAGCATTCACAGAGAGAGCCTTGCTCACCGGTCTGCTAGCAAACGACAGCAGGAGGTGTGAGCAAGGAGGGGGAAGTAACGTCTACTCGGCGTGAGCGATTGTGTCTTTTGTAGATGTGCCCTTTGTGTTTTTGTTCAAATTTTTTGAGATTTAGCACGTTCTCAGTGCAAACGTGCCACAAGGCAGGTGTAGAGACAGCACAGGTCACACGCAGGGCTGCTGTAAGGGCCATACAGTGAGTGCAGTTGTGAGGGATGCTCACAAGCTCCTTCTCCTATAGCTGTGTGTGCTTGACGGTCTCCCCTCCCCCCCAGCAGAGAGACAGAAATGGAGCAGGGCTGCACCAGCTACCCTCTGTGTGGGAGGACAAGGTCAGTCACTTTGGCTCTGTGTACTCCATCACTTCTGTTCGACACTCCACTCCAAAGAGATGCTTGTTTTGACAGGAATAAAAAGTTCAGTTGTTTGCCTTCTATTGATAGACTATGCAAAGCACATGCACCTCATTCAGTCACATCCATGACCAGGTACAATGCATACCTCCTTTCCCCTTCAAATGTTGCAAATCTCTTCCTATCTCAGCTCTCAGTCTAATATGGAATAAAATCCATCTACCGAGTCACTGGAGAGCACACAGGACTGCCAGTCGTGGTAGCAAGATCACAGGGTGGGAGCAGGGGACAGAGACAACAGGGGAGGGGCTGAGAGTTTTCGAGATCGTTCTCACTGCCTGCTATTCCCACCGTACATAACACCCAGTTTCTGCAAATCAAGAGTTCACGTGAGCAACTGGTGGCATGGTGAACATAGCCTGAGCTATGTCTGCAACATCCCCCTTCCCTCTCCTCCACCAAGCTCCTCTGTCCTCACATGTCCTGTTTTAGTAATGAATAAAAGCACTGCAGTATTAGGCCTGTATTATTGTAGGTTAAATCTAGGTGACCACAAACACTTTTTCAAGGCTCTCCTCTCTCTCTCTCTCTCTCTCTCTCTCTCTCTCTCTCTCTCTCTGTGTGTGTGTGTGTGTGTGTGTGTGTGTGTGCTTTCTGTTGTTTTGATAAAACACCATGACCAAAAGCAAAGAGTTTATTTCGGCTGACGGTTCAGAGGGACAGAGTTCATCCTGGTGGGAAAGGCATGGCAGGTGGTAGAAGCAGGAAGCTGGCTGGTCACATTTTTATCCACACAGGAAGCAGGAAGTGGAGTGAAACTATAAACTCTCAATGCCCATTCCCAGTGAAGAACTTCCTTTAGCAAGCCTGTACCCCTAAAGGCTCCATAATCTCCCCAAACAGCTCTATCAACTGGGGATCACGTGTTCAAATATATGGTTGTTGGGGGAGAGCTCTCATTCAAATGTCCACACCAAGTCTGGGCAGTCCATGCAAACAGCCGAGGAGTGGGTACATCTTTCCTTCCTTGTCTGTCCTGGGAGGCTCAAGAAACTGCACCAACCACTTCTATCTCCTATGAACTTACAAAAATATGGTTTACTTTCTGGAGACAACCATTTGCGTAACTGTCACCTGGCTTAGGGCTGTCCACACAATTGCTATGTTTAAAGGGGCAGAGAAAAATAGCAGGTACAGCGCGAGGACGGACTAGTTCTAAGACGCTGCTTTCTTCACTTCATCAGCCATTCTTCTCTGGAGAACGAGAATCCAGCAGATGAACCTATACTTCTGTGTTTATGTGTCTCCTCACCCCGGGGTTGGGCACAGACCTGACAGCTCTCTGGGTCAGGACATGAAGGATCCTGCCCAAATTGTATGGTTGTGGTTTGCCCTGTTTCATAAACAGACATGGGAGAGTTGTGGGATCCCCCCTGCTACATTGTTTTCTGCCCCACATGCATATGATCCACCTTGTTTCCCTTGAATCATCACCCCTGGCCACCCTACCTGGTAGAGTGACTCACTCCCTGCTTGGTGCCACTTGGTGTGAAAAGGCAACATGGCCCAGAGGCAATGTCCTTTTTCCATTGCTGTGGCCACCGGTAGCAAAACCCTCCAATCAGCAGAGAATGAGATCACAAGGACAAGAAGATAATACAGCTTTTCCAGTAGCCTGTTAGAGAGACCGGAGACTAGAGAACCAGTTCCCTGGACTTCCAGACTTGAATCTTTACTAAATAAGAAACAAACACCATATTTGTTTGCCCACTGGGAAAGTCTGCACAGCAATCTGGGGCCATCATGAGTGGCTATACCACCATATCATAACCTACTGTTTACGTGCCATTTGGGGACAGCTGCTTCAAGGTGACGAGGTACAAGAGGAGAGGAGTGATGCACACAAGCCAGGGAACACCGCTGCACCTCTCTGGTGATGTCATGAACTCCCTAACGGGCAGGGAGCCCTGGGTGGTGCACTTCGCCAGTGAGCTGTGTATTCCTTGGGCCCATGCAGTCTTTGGCAAAGCACTTCAGGCAGTGACACCATAATGACCCCCTCCAAGATGAAAACTGTGTAATGTGATCACTTGTCCAAAAAGCAAATGGCCTTTCAACTCAGGCAAAACTGCCATGCTGGAGAGTCCAGATTGGTGTGTTGGGTGAGTGGGTATTCTGCTGCGTTTAGAATCAGATGACCATCAGTTGACTGAAGAGTTCCATAACAGCCCACGTAAAACCTCCATACTATCTCTCTAGACCACTTTGTTCTTGAGCCCACTGAGCAAGGGTAAAGGAATGCAGAAAAGATTATTTCCTCACACCCAGGAAACAGGCCTTCCTGCCCAGTTGATGAGTGAAGGCTGCCTTTCTGGCTTGGCTCTTCCCTGATGGTTCTCATGGAACACGCAGATCCTCAGACTCTGTGGTCATTTAGAGAACTGCTTTTTTTGGCACTGCTCAAATTTAGATGTGTTTTGATTTCTAAATCAATGGGATCTAGCCTGGGCACTGGGGAGTGAGCTGATTGGCTCCAAATTTAAAACACACCTAGAGCGGTGTTTGGTTGCAATTGTGATGATTTTGCTGTCCTTTCTTGTCATTTATCAGGATGTGGAGAGACCGGGATTGAATCAGGAAATTCTACCTGTGTCTTCCTTGTGTCCCAGTCAGGGATGTTTGTGTCTCCCAGTGCCCCAGAATGGGACATCACACATTTCTTCCTTGGCTGAATAGGAAATAGACCCTTAGGCCTATATGAAAATTTCATTTATGGGGCTTGAAATTTGACAACTTGGGTGAATTCTCAATTCTTAAAATCATCGCTCTTGTTCCATAGTGTCTCTTCCTTGGTGCTTCCCAGGCTTTTGCTGGGGTCAGAGATGAGTCTGCAGACCTGCCTACAGGTCTCTCAGGAATTGTCAGGGAGGCATGGAAACACAGTACACAGATGCACATGCCCATGAACGCTGACAGGCAGGAGGGGAGCATGCGCTGACTGACCCACACAGTGCTTAGAGCACAGGGCCCCACAACAGAGAACACAGAGCCCCAGTCTAGAAATCTGAGCTTGTCTTTTCTATTTTTCATTTGACTGTGTGAGCGGGAAGTAAAAAGTGTTGGTCACCGTCCACAAAAGAAGATTCTTTCTCCAGTTCTTAGGGCACAGGGTTCATAAGTTCTCTCTGTACTTGAATAGAGAAGGATTCCCATACTCTCCCTTGCATGGGACCCGGGGTTTGTCCACAAAGTAGAGACTGGTCTTATGTCTACTTGTTTTGTTCTCAGAAGGCTTGTGGTGTGGTGGTGGGAGGGCCAAGTAATTAGAAAGGTTTGTATGGTTTGGGGCAGTTAAACACGCCGTGCAGTGGGGCTCACTCCAAAGTTAACAATTATCTTAACACAATATTTACCTCATGGGGAAGCAGCCATGCTGTCCGCCTCTTCCTTCAGTGAAATCTCCTGTGGAGCAGGCTTCAAAACCGTGCAGACAAATGCTAGCTTTGTAGCGAGCACTGCTGGATCCCGGCAGCGCTGAGGATCGAGGCAGCCCGTGGAACTCTTTGGATCTGAGGTGGTCAGATATGTGTGACTGATTGACAGCTCTATAACGTTACAAACAGTGCTTCCGGTCGACTCAGGCACTGTGGTGGAGTCCTTGTCGTTTTCTTCAGCTAACAAGAAGTGAGGCACCAGGAGGTGACTGTATTGATTATTTTTATTGATCGGATTATTCAAGTAGTTATCAAGCTTAGGCTTAACTGCATGCTATCCAGAACCTGCTGTGACATAGGGTGCACAGTACATCATAATAGAGTTGGCTGCAACTAGCGTGGCTGACAGAGATGCAGCCATGTGTGTCTTCATGTCGGCTGGGAGCAGGGCTTTCCGGGAGGCTCAGGAAGTTTTCTCCTAACCTTGGGTCTATTTCAGGACGGAGGAGGCCAACCACCTGATCATCTTTCCTCTCTAATGTGTCTCCTTTGGATAGAACAAGCAGAGTTTCAGGCCTTGGTGATGATGGATCTTCTGTGGGTCTACAAGATGTTGGCTTCCTCATTGTCCCCAGAGTAAGAGGCTACCTCTCCAGGGAGGGAACAGCTATGGTGGGCACAAGACAACATGCAGGACAGACTGCCGGGAGAACTTGTGACCAGGGTGAGAGGACTTCTGGGCCAAAGATAATTTAGTAGGTGCGTGGGCACTTAGACGACTATAAAGATGGCAGATTTATGAGGGGCGTGAAGAGTTCTGAATAGGAGAAGAGCCCTATTCAAGGGAGGTAGAACTGAATTGCATTTTAAATATTTTATTCTATTTCTATATATTCATTCATGGCTTTGCCAAAAGCCCCTTAAGTATAAAATGCAACATAACATAACATAACATAACATAACATAACATAACATAACATAATAAATATCATATAATATATAAACTGCCAAGTAAATAGATACGCACACACGTGCTCACACATGGCCTCTCCTGGCCCCCTTACCATCACACATCAAGCACCAAGTGCCACAGACTAAACTGTTAATTCTTGAAAACATGTTGTCTTGCTGCCTAGTTTTATGATGCCCATCCTTTACTTTGGCAAACACACCCAGTGGTGGTGGTGGGGCTTCCAAAATGAGCAGTGTCGGGAGTCATACATCCCGCTTTTGAAGGTGGTACCCAGGACCTGTACTTTAGGGCCTCACAAGTGATCTATGTGCACAGTGAGGATGTGGACCATGGCTTTGGATAACCAGGAGTTGTTCTCTGCTCTTTAAATTCCCTCCGCCCAGATCGTGCTTTCTGCATAGGTCTGTATTGACCACACAGTAAAATCTACTCACCCCTCTTTCCCACTTTCAGTGGGAGGAGTCAGTCTGTGCCCTGCCTTGAAGTACAGAATGCAGTGCGGAGTCCAGGTACGAAAGGCACCCCCTCCAATGGGGACTGAGTGACCTCCTCAGAGCATTGCTCCATGGGTATCTCCCACACCCCCCAACAACCAGCCCCACATCAGGCCAGCCTGGAAGATAGGAGCCAGCTCCCCTCAGACTTGTAGTGAAGTTGGGGTCCCTAAAAATATTCCCTTTGAGGGTAAAATCTTGATTATTTGAGGTTAAGAGGGTGAAGAGCCACTGTGAACATGTCTGAAAAGCTAGGCAAAACCACAGGGTGGCAGATGCCAGTATCTGAAGACTTGAAAAGGACAGGCGCATGCTGGGACTGAGTGAGAGCCAAGCCCCTACCACAAGGAACCTTACTCACCTGTAGCATACCCTGTTCTAGAGAGCTTCTAGAAGGTTCTTCCTGATCATGACTGTGCATAAGGCTGAGATAGAGAAGGATCTAGAAATAATATGCATAGCAGCCATAAGAATAGGTGTGTGTGTGTGTGTGTGTGTGTGTGTGTGTGTGTGTGTGTACACATGCACGTGCAAGCACGTGTGTGAAAGAGAGGGAAATTTTGTGAGATGTGAGATATAAGATGTCTCTCTCAGTGAGGTGAGCATCTCAGTGAGGCATTTGGATAAAATAAAGGACGCGGAAAGTCCTTTGTGCATCAGGGAGTCATTACTGAGGACAAAGGCTTGCGGAGCAGGTGATAACTACAGCTGAGAAGTCATTTACACACGGGAGAAATGTCATTTACACACGGGAGAAAATGCCAGATATGATCCAGGTGCGCACAGCCTTCCTCAAAGGCAGGAAGTGACCGACACGCAGCAAGACAAGCAAATGAGCATAAATCTCAGCGCTGGGACCTTCCTGGGTCTTCTCAGAAGGCCCTCCTTTACCAGCATCCAGATTGCTCTGGCTGGGGCTCCAGCTCTCCTCCACCCTTCAGAACAAAGCTTTCAGCCCTTTGTACGTCATTCCCACTCTCTCCCCGCCGGCTCTCCCTTCTCTCCACTCTCACAGGTAGGGATGACCTGGGCCACATTCCTGCTGTGCGTGGTGAAACCTCTGTAAAGCCCCCTCTGCGTTCCCTGCACAGGTGATGCCCCAAGTCCGTCTGTGAAAACAGACATTCTCTGTCTTCTTTACCCCAGGTGTCTCCAGCTCAGTGTCCTTCACCAGTTCTTACAGGTCATGATGTTCTGCCCTGGTCCTCATCTTTCTCAAACAGTTTTGGGACTTCAGGTGTATGTATCCAGATGACACCCTGAGGGCTGTGTAATGTGAGTGGTCAGAACAGACCTCTCCCCTCCATGGCATTGTCCAATCCCATCGAGGCATCCTGTGGGACATAGCTCAGTGTTCCTTGTGCAAAGGAAACCAGTGACCACTCCTACAATCCTGCTACATGATCTCACATATTCACACACTTACATGAACACTGTGCATTCTCATGCACACTTATGTGTACATGTGTGCACACAAACACACATGTGGGCACTCATTCACATAGGCAGGTACACACACACACACACACACACACACACACACACACACACACACCCTACTTTCATTTGGTCTTTTTTTTGTACACATAATTCTATTTTTCCAGTGCTCTGTTGTAAATCTTAAGAGCCAACCTTGACCTCTCCTTCCAATCACATTCCACACTTAATCCTCCAGGAAATCATCCCGGCTCTGCATTCAGTCCACTTCGAGTTGGGCCCTTTCAGGTCACAGAGATATTATTGCAGGAGCTTTTTTCCTGGTCCCAGAGGGACTTCCTACCTTCCAAGACGAGTTCATTCCAAAAGAGTCAGCAAATTCAGTTCAACCCTCCTGTAAGTCTCCATTTGCCTCCAGAACCCTAACGATGGGTTTCAAAGACATGGCCAGCGTGGGCTGTGCCCCTTCTCTGCTCTCATGGAGTTTTGTCCCGACCTCCAGTCCCTGCCACTGCCTTCAGATCTTCACCCCGCAGGAGCCTCCCAGGAGCCTCTGGCCCTCCTGCTCCTCTGCGGACTGTCCCAATGTCACTCTATATAAAGGTACAATTCCTTTGTCCCTCTATCACAGGGCCACCCTGGCCCTGCAGCTCACTCTCCCAGTGCCATTTTCACCATCTAAAAGACCCACGAAAATTCCCCTTGTCTTTTGGGGTTCCTTGACTCCTGGGTTGAGTGCCAAGTCTGGACAGCAGGAGATGAGCATTATCTGAAGTTGTGTGTCTGATTTACAGACAGCAACAAGAATTCAGATAAGAAGAGAACTTTCCAGGCATTCATCCTGAGACCTCGGCACCTGCGTTTGTGTACACAGGGAGACCCCTGAGGTTTATTACTTTGCTCAATTTTTTTTCTCTCCAAATATTCAAAAAAAAAACAAAGATACATGCTTGGATTGTTGCCTGTTGTTCATTCCAAGATTCTAGAACTTCCAGTAAAGCAGACATTCTTTGTGAAGAGAAAGGAGGGAGGGAGAAAAGAAGGGAGCAGGGAGAAAAGAAGGGAGAGAGGGAGAAAAGGAGGGAGGGAGGGAGGGAGGGAGGGAGGGCGGGAGGGAGAAAGGGAAGAAGGTCAGGAGGAGAAGGAAGGAATAGATTCAAGATCTAAGCTGAACAAAGATACAAGAGAAGTTGGGGAGAGCTAAGAGCAGCCCGAACATGGCCGCTATCTCTTTTGACTCTAAAGTGTTGGGATTCACCCATTCTTGGACCTGAACTTCCAAAACAAACCACATTTCTCTTGTTGGCTCTGCATGGTCCCCAAGGTAGTGGAAACTAAACTGGCATCCTTTGAACAGCGTGGTCCTTCTGTGTGGGTTCCCACCATGGGAGTCCTAGCCTCCCTGTGCATGGGTTTTCTTTGCAGGCACCTTGGAGGCAGTGGGGCAGGATCTATGCCCTGGGCCCCCCAGAAAGAAGCTGTGGGGACCTTAATGTGGAGGCCATGTGAACTTCCTCAGTGGAGCAATGCCCCGGCAGTGCTCATGCAGGCAGGGCAGGTGGCTTCTTCTCCTCTTTGGGGGTCAACACAGGGCTTCGCTGATGTGGCATTTCTGGTCCATTATCTCTGCATCGTGGGGTCAGGGTGGGAGCTTCACCTTGTGCTCATTTGCACCCATTGGATGGTCTCGTAATTTACTCATTTTCTTCCATAATGGTATTTGCTGTTTTGCATAATGTAGCCAGAAGAAGTTTAAGTTTTTGTCCAGGTTGATGTCGTATCTTGTGTGATCTTGTGTGGAGAAGTGTCAGCTTTTAGAAATATTCTGTTGTGGAAGACGAAAGGAGGCAAGGGTACCAGCACTGGGGCCTTTTAATCCTGCTTTGTGATACTTAAAGCTGCTCTCATTCCTGTGCAGATTAAATACAAAGCACTTCATGTAGGCCGGGGATCCCCAGCCTTGGCGCATTGGGCATCTCACTCGGGTAATTCTTCAGGGCTGTCCTGCTTTCAGGGTTCTGAGCTGCATCCTTCATGTCCACCCAGAAGTTGCCATGAGCAACCCTCTCACATGAGTGACATCCAAATGTGTCTCCAGACCTGCTGGCCCCGTGTCCCCAGGATGCAAAATCATCCCCAACTGAGAAGGAATAACCTTGGGACTGTGTGACTCTCTTTGTCATCACAGGAGCAAAGGAGAGGCAGCATGTTCTTCCTCCAATGCCCATCCAGAAAGGCCAGCTTTAGTACCATTTCCCTCTTCCCCATTCTGTCCATATGAAAAAGCAAACAAAATGTTTGTTGTAGTTGTCCATTTTCAAAATTGTTTATGCCTTAAGTAGACATGATTTAGGAGGACACACCCCACCAGTCTGTGCTACGCCTCACTTCTCGACGGGGCTGGGAAGCCACCTAATGCTCAAGTTGGAGTGAAGCACACATGAGATCCAAGTGGGGACAAGCAGTTGCCTTGTGTGGCTTTTCCACACATAGCGAGTCAAGTTCCCTTTCAGATCCCAGGTTCCGACTCCGGGCACAGCACCGCTGTCTCAGTGTTTACGCTGTGCTTCGCAGCATCAATCACGCACCATACTTCACAAGAAGTCTTATTAAAGACATTTGTTTTAAATAATAAGGTGGATGAGGTATTCCAAGCAATCACAGCTTTGAAAATGCTATAAATACGTATTAAAAATCTAATAGATCATAGCCAGGACTTTGATTTGTGGAAAATTTGTCATTAACACAACAGGATTACTAATTCCCAACAAAGCATCTGAGACAGCCTACAGCCATGGGCAACTTACAAAGGTTAGGGGAAAAAATTTAAAACTATTATTACTATTATAAATAATTGATTATCATTTATTATGAAATAATTACCTTTAAGTTATTACCGTAGCTAACAAGTGATTGCTTGGAGATTATTGCTTAATCACCACTAAACAACCATGTGCATATGGCCTATGATAGCCATTGTTCCTTATTAATTTTTACAAGCACAGATGGCTTGGTACAATCAGGAAGACTGACGGGAAGTAATGTTTTTTAATGTAATCACCACATAAATATGTCAAATGTTTTTCTGTTTGTTTTGCTAACAGGATAACACGATTTTAATGAAGATGCTGAGGATGGTGATTTTTTTTCTATCTAACTAGACAAAAGGAAAATATGTACTCAAGCTGCATATAAAGCTTTATTATAAAAGCATTTATATCACAGAAGTGTTCATCCCGTTGGTACATCTAACCTTGATTTAATATCAGATGAAAAACACAGGAAAAACAGTTACGACCCAAGGACAGTTCATGGTACACTGATGCCGACAGTCCATGACAAACACAGCGTGCTGGTGGGTTATGGATATGTGTCTGGTTTCGGAAAGGCTGGTGCAAAGCCAAGAGGAGAGTGGTGGTGATGACCAGTGCAGGAGATAATCTGGCCCGCAAGTCTTTTATTAGTGCAATTATCTGTGTGACAATACAGGACCCTAGACCTTGTTTATAAGCACAGTTTTCGTAATACAGAAGTAGGGGTTTATAGGCAGAGTCCTGCACCCAGTGTCTACCTTTCCTGTACTCTGAAGACCATCTCTCATCTCAGGCAAGAGTCTGAGCATTGTCCTGGTGCCTGAGAAAAAAAGAAGGGCAGGAAATGGCCCCATTTAGGCATTGGTGCTGGGGCTCAGGAGAATCCAGTTTCTTGGGACAGCCTGGCTGCAGAAAATCTGGAGGTGGGGCTTGGGGACTATCGCCACCTGCAGAGTGGCCCTGCAGACAAATTGGTCTGTAGACATCCTGCAGGTCAGGGGAGGATTCATTTGGTTGAATCCAAGCAGCTGGCCGGAAGTCTGAACCTTGGGTCTGGTCAAGATGCTATTGCTTTTGGCCACAGATGGCTGCAAGATGGTGGCACATATGGTCACTTTCGACTACAGCAGCACCCGTACAGTCATCTCCCTATAGGAGGCTCAGATCACAAGCAAGCTGCTCCTCACTGGGGAGGCAGGGCATGAACAGATGTTGAGGGTCTCCTTGGGGAGTCCCTGCATCGATTGTGGGAGAAGAGTAGCTCCAGGGAGCCTGCTGTTCCAGCTCCACGCCCAGCTGCTGTCAATCCCAAACCCAATTTCCAGTGCACGGTGTGTCCCCAGAGGACTCTGCAGAGGCTACTTCCTGACCATGTGCATGTCGTCTGGAGAGTCTCCCTTTCCTCTGAGAAGCAAAGTATATACAACACTTCCAGGTAATGAGAGGACTCAGCAGACGGGTCCTGGCAGCCAAATCCTTGACAAATCGCTACCTTTACCCGAGTGCTTCCAATTCTCTTGCACTAGCTAGCTCAAGCCAGCCAATCATGTGCCTGAGAGGCAGGAATAGCATCAATCTCACCGAAAGTCATGCATCTCTCATGTAAATAAACTCTCAGTGCCTAGAGCAAGTTGGAGCGTAGTTTTCTGATGTGCAGATTTCCTCTGCCCAAGGCACCCTGAGGTGCTGCGAGGTACTGTAGAAGACTTTGTCAGTGCCCATCTGCCTCTGCTCTTTCTTTGACAGCACCATGAGAGTAACTACCCCGAAGGGCTCTTTGAAGGTACCGCAGTCCTACCCAGCTCTCTATTGTGGTTCTGGATCACTTAGTAGTGACCCTCAAACTTGGATGTACATTGAAACCATCCTAGGGTCTAACTGGACCTACACCCATGTCACATCACATCTGTGCACACACAAGATGACTCATTCCATCTTGCATTGAGTTCAAATATTCATGCAAAAGGTTCCATCACATCTTTAAGCCTATAATTGACTACTGGAGATCCATGCAGAATAACGAACATTCTCTTTCTGACTGAAGAAGTAGGAAATACTCAACAAGGAAAGAAAGAGAAGGGGACTGCTGATGGCCACCCAAGCCTGTCGATTACTAAGAATTGTCTGTTTCAGGGCTAGAAAGATGGCTCCATGGTTAAGAGCATTGGATGTTCTTCCAGATGACCCCAGTTCAGTACCTAGCACCCATATGACTGCTCACCATGGTCAGTAAACTCCAGTTCCAGGGAATGATGCCCTCTTCTGGCTTCCACGGGCAGGAGGCAAACACATGGCACACAGATACACATGCAGACAAAGCACCATACACATAAATAAAAATCTGAAAGAACGGCTGTTTCAATTGAGCCATTTCATCACATCCCAAAAGGAAGTGTTGAATTGTTGGCTGCATCAATGAAAGGAGGCCGGTGACTAGAGTGATCGGGAGAAAAGATCCTTCTGGCATTTCAGATTCCCAGACTTCATTATGTGGAGAGCACACCAGTTTTGATGCAACACAACACAACCTACTCAGTTGATAAACATTAGCTCATGTCAAAATGTTTCCCTTAGAGTTTACCAGTTTCTGAGAACCCACGGTCACCTCACAGGTATGTGCACGCTGCTGTCCCTTTGAGAACCCACGGTCATCCCCCAGGCATGTGCACACTGCTGTCCCCTTGAGAACCCACTGTCACCTCACAGGCATGTGCACACTGCTGTCCCTTTGAGAACCCACTGTCACCTCACAGGCATGTGCACACTGCTGTCCCTTTGAGAACCCACTGTCATCCCCAGGCATGTGCACACTGCTGTCCCTTTGAGAACCCACTGTCATCCCCCAAACATGTGCTCACTGCTGTCCCTTTGTGGCTCTCTGCCCTTGTCACCTGCGTCCATAGCCGAAGACGATGGGAATTGCAGGTTTGAGGTAAGTGACTGCAGGGCTAGGGGCCAAACTGGTCCCAAAGGACCCCCAGCAAGAGAATACTTCTACACCTGGTGACCGAAGCGATCATTATTGCCAGTATTCATGTAAGAATTCATCAATAACCCAGGTGAGTTGAAATAAGGAAGGGTGTCTCCAAACAACCATCCTGGATGTTAGCTGTCCTAGAGATGCTGAGCTAGCAACTCTCCAACACCTCTCTCTCTCTTTCCCTCTCTCTCTATCTCTCTTCTCTCTTTCTCTCTGCCTCTCCCCCTCATTTTAGGATCAACTTACTAAGCAAATAATTTAATGCAGAATTTGAGAGAAATTTTGGGAGGATCTGATGATAATTAAGTCTAATTTTAAAGGTGTGATTGGTTTGGGCACATGTTTGAAGAGCGAGTTTGATTTAACCATCATGATTTTATCAAAGGCAAATAATCCATTTTAAAAACACATAACTTAAATCTATGGTGTCAATCAATATCCAGGCCATAGCACGTGAGGCGATTTAATCTGAATACAGGAAAATTAAATACAACTTAGAAACTGCACTTCGGTCACAGGCACCAGAGCTCGTGTTCTCAGAGGGCCACCTTAGCTCCTTGCCGCTGTGTGAGGCGGAACGGGCAGAGGTTGTTCCCATCATCACAGAGGCTCACTGGATGATTCCCAGCAATCATATTCTAAACTTTCTTAGACTCAGAGGGTCTTGATGACTTTCAGAATTTTATAATTGATGCAACAAATGAGAGAAGCTATCATTGGGAGAAGGACAGAGACATTCATTGTTTTAGGATGTACAGTTAGAGACCAGGTTCTACAGCACAGAATGGCCTGGGCCACCACTGAGCCCTGCCATCATTTTAATTATTTCTGAAGGTAAGATGATGGTTAACAGTCACGGTCATTCCTTTGTGCCAGGCACCATGTTAGCTCCATAAATGGTCCCTGGTGAACTGCACAGCAACCGCATAGGTTATGTATCGCTAGACCTGAGGACGGCTGGGGGAACTGAGCCACAGGAAGCAACTTTCCCCTGGCGTACACTTCTAGCTGATAGAGCTGGTTGATTATCATGTCCTGAAAGTGGAGGACCATGCCTCACCCTCTTCCCTTTGCCCAGCCACAGCACCTGACCGAGTGGACATGGCGAGTCCTTGCTGAATGAGCACATAAACCAAGCTTCGAATACAGCTCCATCTGCCCCCGCTCCCCAAGCGTGTGTGTGTTCCCCGTGGTGCTCTGCCTTCAGATTTTCTGAATGATTGCTACATAAATCTGTCTAAAGCAGAGGTGGCCGAACATTCCCGTAAAGGGCCAGATACGGTCCAGCAGTCAGCAGGTGCTTGAACACCTACTCTGTCCCACTTCACATCCCAGGAGACAGCAGCTGTGGACAGCAGGACTGAGGGATGCATGTTGTTTGCACAGTCTGTCATGTCTGGGTTTGATCGACCAACTCATTTACTGACCCCATAGTAACTGTCAGCAAGAGATAACCTACTGTTTGTTTGGTATGAAGTTGATCGCACTCTTTGAAAATCCACACACTATCATTGTCTAGATGAACGTCAGCCTGAAGTTCCTTCAGTTTGTACAAAAGATGAGTGTTCAGTATTAGTATTTCTTACTTAGGTCACTACAATAGGACTTTTTACTCTCTCCAACACAACTGGGAGCCATCCTGTCAGTGGTGAACGCCCCCCTCCCCGCCCAGGACATCCTGAAGAGTCATAGCTAGTGATAAGGACAATCACCTCTACTGTGAGCTCTGCTTCATGTCCCAGATGCAAACACACAAACAAATTTTTGCTCACACTAAAGCTCTGTCACCCACACAATAATTAGGATGTATTTTTCCAGGGAGAGGAATAAACGATAGGCAGGCCTCAGAGACAGACAGAACCTAAGGGTGCTTTGAATGCTAATTGGAAAACAGACCCAAATCAGAAATTAGTGCTGGGTACATAGCAGTGTTGAGATCCCTTTATGATATTTTGGTATATATATGTGTGTGTGTGTGTGTGTGTGTGTGTGTGTGTGTGTGT
>CABHPP010116875.1:0-21222 GCA_902168425.1 Peromyscus attwateri
AGACTGTCTTCCTTAGTTACTATTTTTTCTGAGCCCAATTTTTCTATTAGTGTATTTAGGTAATCAAAGCTATAGAAATTCTGAGATAAATACCACCTTCATTCTATAGCTCAAGACGGTGCCATCTGCATTTAAAAAGGGCTGCTTTTGCATATGTTATACAGGATAAGGTTGAAGAGAGAAAGTAACTAAGCTACAGAAAAGAACATAAATATCTATAATTTCATTTGAAACTAAGGATTTGTAAGTTTGCGCATTCCATTTCATAGATTAGGAAAATGAAGCTTGGGAGAATTATAAGAAGCTTAAAGGAAGAAGCCATTATTACAGCCTGATGTTTAAATTATATCCACTTTTATTTTCTCTGCTTACAGCCACCCTCTTAAAAGGATTTAACAAATAAATAAGGGGAAATGGTATTCTAAAATAAAATGTATGTCCTCTCTCCTTTAAGGGTTCAGAATAGACTTTGATCGTTTGAATGAGGTTGGGGTGGAGAAGGCGACTATTGGCTTTAGAATTTCACAATATAATCTTTGAAACCTTTCTTCCTGAATTCTGTATTGGCTTCAGGTTCTGATTATTCTAAACGGTTCACTGGAGTAATTCAATATGAAAAGTTCTGGGTCCTACTGTGATTCGCACCAGTGTGTCTTCCTGCTAGAGTCTGCTGTATATTTCCAGCTCCATGTGGTAATCTTTTTTCATAACAGACACATACTTCACTGAGTGGAACTCAACTATAAACATTTTATTGCCTGAACACAGCATAGCCAGTGAGACACACGGTTTTCAGAATTTTAAGACTCCTGAAGGCTGACGGTAAGAAAGCTAGTCATCTTTTTACCTTAAAATCTAAAATGATGAAAAATCTCTTTTAAAATCTGAAACCATGACTTAAATCAATAAATTTCTTCCAAAGGAAACTTACTCTTTCCAATGGGAATTTTAGCTTAGTTGGCAGAGCACCTTCCTGGCATGCCCAAGGGTTTGATCTCTATCACCATACAAGCTGTGGGTAGTGCATGCCTGCAACTCCTGCATTTATGATGTGGATGTAGGAGGGTCTGATGTTCATGGTTATACTCATCTACATATTTTGAGACCAGCCTAAAATACATAAGACCTAGTCTCCAAAAGCAAACAAACAAACAAAATCCCTACTTCTTAAGTCATAATTGAGACTGCATCAATTTAAAAGAAGAACCAAAGATAAAGGATTGAATGTATATAGTACTGTTCCAAAAGCTTGAACCATCAGTCCCACTAATATGAATAAAGATAAAGTGTACAAGTGTGGAATTGCCACACAGCAAAGTAGATATCCTGCCCCGCATCTTATCCTGCATTCCCATTGATACTTTCAAAACACCCAACCTTTCTTTCTTTGTGGTCATTCTGGAAATGCAATTCATAACCTTTCCACCCAGCTTTCCCTTAGCTGCCAATGGAAAGAAAGAAGATGGATGATTTTAATTCTTACTGTTGCACTGCCTGGTGTGACTCTGCTACTGGCCACTCTGGCCACAGCACTAGATATAGACTGAGTTCCTGTGTGGTTTTCATATGGAGATTTCAGGGACAGAATAAGGACAGTGTAGAGGATGGGTAGTGGCTTGTGGAGTAATGTTACCTTCACACAATAGGGTAATGCAAACAGGGCTTACACTTCGGAATGTTCTGCAGCTACATGGAGATGTACAGCTTCAAGTAAGAAATGTGGTTAAATGAACTTTTAAAAAAATCAACACAAATACATAGGATTCATTCAAATGGAAGACAATGCAGAGACTAGTTAGGAATACCCTGATGAAAGGAGTGCTATGGAATTCACTCTCTCAAGCTTTGGGAGACTCAAATACTAAGTGAACTTGGTGGGAAACTACAAACTGGTGAAAGTTGCAAAGAGGGCCCTAGAAAGAAGAGTGCAAAATGCTGACACAGGGAACAGCAATGGCCTGTAGCCAAGGTGCCCACATTTTGTCTCTGATCAAGACATTACAATGGGAATTATTTGGCTCTTAGACATATCTGTTGGTTTCTTAGTTGCTAGAGACAAACATAGATACACAAATGCACACATCACAAGAATTAGGACATATGGATGTCAGGAGATTGAAGTGATAGGCTGTTTACCCTGGAAATAGAGAAAGAAGAAAAGGGAAAGGCAACCACCCGAGGAGAGAGACAGACAGTGATGGATGAGGCATTGACACGGGGTTGATACTGGGAAGAACACACTTTAGGCATCAGAACCCCGGCACTTGCTCTCAGACATACAAACATTTCCCTAAAGCAAGCCTTTAAAGAGTGGTGAGGTTCAAACTGTCACTGCAGGCGGCAGTAGGGAGAAACTCTGTTCTCGAAACCAGCTGTAAGATCTGTTTTTGGAAAGTCATTGCACGACATTTAGGCACACAAGGGGACCATTTCTATGACATCATTGAGGGTGTACTTTCAGCACAGTGTTCAGACACCCACGTCACCCAGGTTTCTTTGACATGCTGACTAATAACAGACACAGAAGTCTAGCTTCCTTCTACTCAGGCTTCTTCACACACGTAATGAAGCACTTTGCATTCAAGTCCAAGAAATATACATAAGAAAGTGAAAACACAGGTTTGTGTCAAGAAATGCTGGCTTTAGGTACTAAAACTCCCCAACTTAGAATGTTCAAGTTAGATGATAAAGGGGAGGTGCATGAAGAGAGAAGGAGGAAGGGAGAGAGAAAGAGAAGGAAGGAAAAAGAGGAGGAGGAAGAGAAAGTGGGGGGAAGGGAAGTTAAAAGCTCTCCTTGCTTCCTTGCCTGTCCTCTCCTTTTCATTTTTTCCACCTCTGAAGCAGAACATACACATTCACAGCATTCCCACAAACACTCAGGTGTCATGACTTCTCTCAGGTGCTTTCCAGTGATGGACACTCCAAACATGTACTCCTGAAATGCTGGAGAAATGAGAAGCTCTTCACCTGCAAGGCTAACGGATGTAAACAAGCTATTTTCTAGGTAGGTGTTCTGGGACTCATGCCTAGACAGAAAGAGTGGGGTTCTCTGTGTAGAAGGTAAAGGGAGTCCTGTTCAGATGCTAGGTGGCAGTGTTAAGCCACGAACAGGCACATACCTAAGACTTGCCAAGTGACATATATAATTTGTTTTGAGTGAGATGCACATAAAAGTGGATAACTCACAGAGATGGGCTGAAGCCAGAAAAATAAGTTGCCATGACTGTCCATGAAGGAGTTCATAAACATGGAAAGCCGGGAGCTATTTTTTTAACGGGATTGAGGGAAAGGCAGCTCATATTTTAAGACTTTACGTTGTGGTTTTAGCATCAAATTTTCAAAGCAATACTGTCTTTTCAAAATGTGACTTTAGTATTGAAGTTCCCTAGATGGTCAATGTTTTCTTCCTTCACCTGAATCCCCCCACACCCCCTCCCTGAGTAGCACTCCTCACAACCAGCAGAGAAATTAAGCACTACATACATGTTGCTCTGGTCAGGAAGGGTTTTTAAAACAGGCTGTGTCAGAGATCAGATCACTGACATAATCCTCCATTCTCAAGTATCTTAAGATGGGGTCCCTGGGGAGTTTATCCATCCCTTCTTATTTAAAAAACCAATCAATCACCTAGCCTTGTAGATTTGATCATAGCAGGGTTACCAAATTCACACTCACAAAGTGCCTGGTTTCTGGTTTGGTTCAATTCCTCATTTTCCTTTTTTTGGAAGATTATGATTGACTGTTAATAGAAGTTTCAATTTTTCCCCTAACATGTATTAACCACAGAGATTAAGTATGGCTGTCCTTAAACATGTGTCTGAGCACATAACTTTTATATTTCCTGAACTTGGCAGATTCTTCTTACCTACAAAAAAATTCTGTACACCCTAATGAGGTTTTAAGAATATTTTTTGCCGGGCGGTGGTGGCGCACGCCTTTAATCCCAGCACTCGGGAGGCAGAGCCAGGCGGATCTCTGTGAGTTTGAGGCCAGCCTGGTCTCCAAAGCAAGTTCCAGGAAAGGCGCAAAGCTACACAGAGAAACCCTGTCTCGAAAAAACCAAAAAAAAAAAAAAAAGAATATTTTTATGGCTTAGTTTCATGTACATATCCTTCCAAACATCCTTCTTTACCACTGTGCAACTACCCACCCCCAGTTCTTCAAGATTCTCTTTATATATCAAATTTTACCATACTTCCCACATGTTTTCTCTCTGTGCTAGGTTTAGTCTCAATTTCTTTATTCATCAGATAAACACCTATTCATCAGTTGCTGTTGAGCAACCCAAACCTGATGGTACATATCTCCTTTATGAACACAGCGCTCTAGCTTTTCCTGGATAGCTAACTGCTGTGACCTTGTGACTGTTGTTAGGAGTATGATATAGATTCAGATAGATGTTTATACAGTCAATTATATAGTTAGTTGCAACAACCTCTTTACCTATGTGTCTCCTTTCATAAACTACAAACATCTTAAAAGCAAGGTGCTAACTTACTGCTGTGCGTGTTTTCAAAGACTGTTTTAGGGCTATGCCACCCCATTGTTTCAATAGAGGGCTAGAGATGAAACAGAAGATAGTTTTTCCTTTGCCTTCAAAGAAGCATCTGATTATCTTACTAAGAAGGGTGTAACGAGTGACGTTTTTCAGCAGCAACCTCTTGAACATTAGAGAACCAACAACTTTCCTGCTGTGTGGAAGACTGTTTCTCAAGATCACACATGTGTTGTCACGTTAGCACAGTGGTCAGACTACCTTAAACTAGCGGTCTTTGCTACCTTAAAATTTGCTTCTTTTATATGGCTAATTTAAAAATACATTTCCCAAATATTCTGCAAAGTTTTTCATTTCTAAAACACAGATAGCTACATCAGGCAACAATAAAGAGAGAATCCACTGTCTCATATTGATGGAAAAATATTAGGAAACCTTAAAGTCCGTGTTTCCATTTACATAATTGACCTCCTTGTGGCTTGTCATACAGGCATCAAGAATAGAGGAAGAAAGTCCTCACTTTCTTGAATCTTACACAAATAAGGGTTTACTTTAGTGTTCTCAACTAAGGGGTAAATTCAACTCAAGGATTTTTTTTTTATCAGTATATGGAGATGGTTATCTATCACAATTTGTTCTATTGGGATCTAGAGGATAAGAAAAGAGATACTCCAGGATCTTGCAATGCTTAAGAAGGCCAGCACTGTAAAGATTTGTCAAGCTCATCCTGTTAAAAGTAACAAAAATGGCTGCAAACTTGTCTTAGCTAATGAACTAATGGACACTCTATAAAAATAATACATGCATCATGTTCCCTCATATTCACCAATTTTCAGATTCTGCAAATACAAATATTCCAGGGTAGAGAGGAGATTGTAGGTGACATTTTAGAGAGATTCATCTCCACACAGAACTTTTCTGATGAAGAGGCACATGGGTTGAACTGAGGGAGACAGTCCTGAGATAATCAAGGGAGATACTGAGTCGTGTCCAAGCGAGAGTAAGGACTGGTTTCATAAAGCAGGTATGGGTTTGTCATGCGTGATAAGTAAAAGAGGGAACAGAGGGATTAAGAGGGCAAATGTACAGGATAATGCCAAAGATGATACTCAAATAACATCACAATGGATACCTAAGCTATAGTGAATGGGATGTGCATGTATTCTGGAGAAGAATGAAAGCCACTGAAGGTTGTTTCTTGTTGTTGTTTGTTTGCTTGTTTGTTTACAGTGATGTAGCTTGCTACAACTTAATTTTACAAGACTATTATGTTGTCTGTGTGAATAAAAACTAGAGAGAAAAATAGGAGTTTGTTACTTCAATAACCCAGACAGAGACAAAGAGGATGGCAATTTACATGAAGAAGGTACAGTGGAGTGAAAGGAAGTCTGTAGAGCCTATGGTCATTTTTTTTTTTTATATCTCACATGAGATATAGAATTGTCAGCTGGATAAGCTTCCTCAGAATTCAGGGTTTACTGATGATGATACATGGCTGAACAAATCAATCGGAACTATAGTTCTATACTGTATGAGGTTGCCCCGGGAAGTGAGTATCAGCATTCAAGAAAGGGAAACATAGTCTGAGACCTAGGATGCTGCAGCATTTAAAAATGTTAGAAGAATGAAAAACATCCTGCCAGTGGATCTGAAGAGGATTACTGATGGAGGTGAGAAGAAAACCAAGTATGTGAGAACCCAGTGGCTGCCAGAGACTACAAGAGATGGCCAAGAAAAGCAACAATGCCACAGGCCAAGTACCCTTGATAAGTGAAGATTATAGTAACTGAGGATTTATGTCAGATTTGGTGAAGTAAAGATCACTAGTGACCAGCACAAAGCACATAATCAAAAGCCTGAGTAGAGTCATTCTCTTATGACACTACTTATGGGGAATGTATGCAATAATGATCCTAGTAATTGGAGAGAGAGAGAATGTATTCCACAAAATAGCATGCCTCTAGACAAGGCAGTGGGCTGGAAAAAGGACAAGGAGGAAGGTGGAACAAAACCGGCGATGTAATCCTTAAGTAGGGTTATTACACTTCATGATGTAAATTATGTCACCTCTAGTGTTCTGGAGGAACCAAATCCAACAACCAACACTATATGTGAACTGACTGTTAGAACTGGAGACTGCAGGCTTCTTTCTCCTTTGAGGAGTTTGAAAGAAATGGATTCCTGGTGAGTGGTTCTATAAAATTAAAGTCTTTGTGTCTCGCCTTGAAGAGGAATATTGTTATCTATGCTAGTAGAAATATGTCTATGGTAATGAGAGAAAGGAAAACCGCAGGATCAGGACTCAGAGCTGGTGGAATTAGAGCTCATGCTTCCAAAACTCTGGTCCAGTACAGTTAGGACTCATGACTTCTACCTTTTTTTTCATCTGTACCTGTCGGCTTTCTGCTGCAGTGGAAGACTTTCTCTAAAATCATAGCTATAGGGTACAGATTCACACCCTTCTCTTTAGTAAGCTCAGTATTAAGAGAGATTCCTTCTCCCTTTCTCTCTTTATAATTTCTAGAAGTACTTTTGAGAGTTCTTCCTTGAATTGTATTCATTAATTGGCAAACCTAAGTTCATCTGTAGCTAAGCAATGGTATCTTCAAAATTTAGGCTGTACACACAAGTGTAATAAATTGACCCAGTCGACTATAATTATTAACCAGTTCCAAAACCAGAGAAAACTCAGAACTTAGAAAACAATGCATTGTGATAACAGTTATATCCAGTGGTTAAAAAAAAGAAATTAGGTCAGTTCTTAAGAAGACATGGCATTTTCTGTCTTGTACAGTATGTACAGCTGGGCCTTTGTATATCAAGATGGATTCTGGTCTTGCAGATGCAACCAATTATGACTGAAAACATGTTAAATAAAAGCATGACCGTTCTTAATATGTATAGACCATTTATTTCTTCTCATAATATAATAGTCCCCAAACAATAAACCACAATCATTATTTACCTATGACTTGCATTGTATTAATATTATAAGTAACCTATGGATGATTTAATGTTTACAGAAGAATAAGTACAGATTGAATACAAATGCTGATACTGTTTTACACAAAGCTTGTTTTAGACTCCAGGGACAATGCTATAACCACGTGCATGTATAGCTACCAAGGGAAAGTGTACCATTATGTATAGCTTATTTTTGCTTTTCCTCACTAAGGGGAATAATAAATTAATGTAGAAGGATTTCTTCTTTATCATTAGAAACTTTGGTTTACATAAGAATGGGTCACAAAGCTGTGCGTTTCCAAAAACTGAACAATAATAAGAGATTTGTTTTGCAATGTAAATAGCTGCACAAAATACTGTCTTTTTTTCCCCCCAAGACAGAGTTTCACTGTGTCTACTTGGCTGTCCTGGAACTCACTCTGTAGATCAGGCTGACCTCAAACTCATAGAGATCCTCCTGCCTCCGCCTCTCAATTACTAGAATAAAGGCGTGCACCACCACTCCTTGGCAGAAAGTCACTTTTATTGAACAAAGAAAATATGCATATACAGATATGTATACATATATACACATATATAACAAATAAATAATTTCATATAGCATTACACTTAATTAAAAATTATTTAATGCCATATGAATTCTGATTAATTATTGGCATAAGAGCAAAAAAGATGTTCTTTGTGAAGGAGGTCAGATCCAAGCATTCTGTGAAGTACTCTATGAGCCAAATGAGATCTTTTAGCCCTGACTGCAGGTCAACATAGTAACTGTTAATATGGATTTTGGAGCTGGCACAAGAAATGCGACTCTTCTTTGTAAGCTTTACCTTCAGGTCTTAGAGTCTACCCAGCACTACCAGAGTCCTGGATGATTATTATTAACCACTGGAACACCCACACTGCTTACTTTTCATTTTCATAATTTTCTAGCCTTGTAATAGCTAGGTGCTGCCAGGAAATCTCTTGCAGCATTTGCTGTCCCCCCCTTTACTCAGGCACCCACTCTTTATTCCTGCTTTTCCTGCTTTCTCCTACACCCTTTCCTCTTAACACCACTTCCTCCTCAGTGCATTCATGTTAACACATGAACATCTTGCCAAAAGCTTAGAAGAACAGGGCAGCATCTAGAGACCAAAAGAAACATGTCTGCAGCAACATAAAGAAAAGGAATCCCAGTCACGCATGGAAGGTAGTTAGTCAACTAAAACTGTCACTAAGCTGTGCTGCCAATCATATCAGGGTTTTGAACTGCAAATATCAGCCAGCCGCTAGGTCGACTCCAGGATCTGTGAATTGGACAGCGATGTTATTAGTGTAAACAGAAAATGGATGAATGAGTTAAATACTTCCTGCTTCTGCAAGATTTTGCAGCCTGGCACACGCACTACAGGTGCTCTCGGAGAGTGAGCTGATGGCCCTGCCGCGTGCACTGTAAACAATTATTACAGAAACTCCTTTTAGTTTTCCTTGACCCTTCCTGTGGTTCTCTTTGTGGAAACCTTCATTAAATGTCAAAGGCCGTAGACTAATATATCTGGTTCCCGTCCTTTGCAGAATTCTTTTGTTTATTTTTCCGATAGCGGTTTCTATAATAACATACAACTAGCAGAAGAGGTGTAAAGGGGAGGAGGAGGGAAACAACAGAAAGGTCACAAATTTTAGGCCATGTGGGGTTTTTTATTGTTATTTCTGAAGTGTGTTTAGCACAGAGACAAATTGTACATTTACCGCAAGTCACTGGGACCTAACGAGCTCCTAATGTGTCCCATACTTCAAGGTTTTGCAGAGCAGGCCAGTAACTTAGCAACCACAGCTAAACCTTGACAGGAATAATCATTATTTGTGTTGCAGCTTCAGGCTTTCCCACTGTAGGTTTCTTCCTATTCTATTTTTTTTTCCTGTCCTGTTGCTTTCTTAAAAAGGACCCCAGATCAAGGAAGAACAGCTAGGCTGCGAAGCGAGAATTTTCCTCCTGTTGCTTCAGGCCACAACTGGCATGGCTGGAGCACAGACCTGGAGCTGAGAGTTACTTCATTCTCAGACACTGTGAAATTAGTGTGCAAAGCCCAGGCATGATCATGTCAGGTAGATACCAGGATGTATTTGAGACAAACTTAAAACCAGAGATTTCTGAGTTTATGTGTTTAACCCTTGTAGGTTTTCCACTCAAAAATTAATATAAAAGTTTGATATCCAAAATGGTCTGATCTTGACAAGGTGATATTTTGCAATAGTAACAGGCAAGGGCAAGTCATATGGTTAGGGAACAAGCTTTCTTCTTCATTCAAGCTCTTCTTGGCATAGGAAATGTATTCTCTTCCATCCTCAACAAACAGAAATTAGTCTTACAGATGAATACAAAGGTTAAATGCCTAAGTACAGAAAGTACAATTTGGATTTGATAAATGAATTTGACAAATGAAGAAGTCTGAAGATTGCAAAAAGGATTATGAGTGCAACCTGTTTTACAGTTTCCACAGAATGGAAGTTGTTAAGTTTCTATATAAGTAGGAAGCTTATACAGACATCACTGTCAGGGAGGTAGAAACAATGATGAGAAAGAAGGTTATGAAGTTGATCCATTTCTGAATTCACAATTTGAGTCACGTGCCGAAGAAGCTCAGAAAACAGAGGAGAAATTGTTCTACTTAATTGGGTTTAGTCAAGAAACCAAAATGAACACATCTTAGTTTACATGAATTTTAAAAATACGAATAGTGTGATACTGTGGGAATTCAAACCACTGAGCAGTATAACTCTCTGCCTTTACCCTGCCATGTGACTGTGGGTCAATCACTCAAGACCTCACAGCCTTCCTTATATTGGGGGACCTAGATAGTCCCTGAAGCTCAACACTATGCTTATATTAAAAATACTGAGTAAAAAGGCAGTGTAACACACAGCACTGTAGTCTAGAATGAACCATCTCAGAGACAAATGCTTATTTCTTCCAATTATTTTTTCTAAAAAGAGAAAAATTGTAATTTTTTTCAACACCAAAAAGCACTCCTGGGACCTTGTTAGTTAATGCATTTTAAGTTCTCTATTAATAAAGAATAGATACTTTGTAAATTTCGTTTATAAAAATTGCCATTGCAGATTCTTGTGAGAACATAAAAGCTTTGATGAATACTTAGCACCCATTTTCTATATATTAGTTTTTGGAGCAATCTCTGCTGCCATGTAATTTATGAGTTTGAGTGATGGTTAAGAAAGGGCTTATAAGTAGGACTTGTTTCCTTTTGGACATAGCACATATGTGCAGGTGGTGGAGATAACAGATGGGAGATGGAAGACACACAAGAAAAACTTTTCAAGCCTTTGGGATATCTGCCTTGTTTGCAGCAGGAGAGAAAATTTAGATGTATATGGAGAATGTTGACTCTAAAGAATCCTGATCTGAACCTTTGCATGACTTCAAGATCCCGTATTGATGCAACAGTGCAATAGCCTCAGCCAGAATTGCCTTGTAATTGGAACCTGCTTAACCAGTTCATATCTCTTTTGTCTCTTGGCTCAAACTGAATAGTTGTGTAATGGCAATATGGCCGTACTTTGCAACTCTGAAGAATGGACATTGCCGGTCACTTGTTTAAGCAAATACATTCGCTTCTTTAAGCAAATACCTCTTTCTTAGATAAACAGACAGTTTCCTCTCTAAGTAAGGGTTGGAGAATTAGATTCACATATCTGATGACTGAGATTCAGCCCCAAAGCTATGGTCCAGCCTCTATTGAGTGACTGAATGACATCTTGCTGCCAGACGAGAAGGAAGAGAGGAGCTAAGGAAAAGAAATATCTGTTGGAGGGAGAAGACACTCATAACATGCAGTAGAATTGTATAAGAAACATGACTTTTTCTCAGGATCATCTATATTCCAAATTGCAGCCCAAGGACAGCATTAGCAGTAATATATGGAGCCAGTGCAGGCAGAGAGGAGAAATGTGCAGGAAGTCTTAAGAGATGGGAGTTCATGTTTATGTACCCAGTTATATCTCAGGGGAAAAACTGTTTTGAATTCCATAATAAGATAATTTAGCGCATTCCAACTTGGGATGCTACATACTTGTAGTCTAGGAGAAAACAAAGAAAATGGCCAGTGTACATTGTGTCTGCCTTGTTTTCTTTCTCTTTATCCAGGTCAAATTCTGGGGAGCACAGAAATATGCTTTCTTCTTTTATATTTACTGAGAAATATAACAAGAACGTGAGAGCAAACTGCTACAAATTTTTATGAGGTGAAATAAATGTATTTATCCACTGGGTTAGAAAGATTGTTCATGGTTATCACCCCTAAGTTATGTGTGAGAATGTGATTAGGCTAGGACTATGGACCTCTATGACAATGCTCAAATAATATCCTTTAAAGAACGTGAACTTAATGCTATTTATGGCAGTACACTTTATGTTCCTCATTTTGGAGAAGGTGTACCTAAGGAAGTCACACAACCATTCAAAATAAGGTAAGAGTAACTTTGTTTACATTGACGGCAGAGAAAACATGGAGTTTTACATTTAAAAAAAAAGGCATCTCAACAGTTACATAGTCACTCAGGGTAAAGAAGAGTTTAACGCAGCTCAGTAGCTTGGTTTACAGTAGTCTTTGTGGTTCTGGACCAACAACACACTACTTGGTACCGGGGAATTTGCCATCTCACTTTGCCTATAGCCACCCCAGTTGAAGACATTTAGCCAAACCTCACTTGAACGTTACGAGAGGAACACGGCAGAGAACAGGAGAAGCACACTGTCTTTCAGAAAGCGTGGGTTTTGTCCTGGCTCTGCTGTCTCCTAGTTCTTCAGTGTTTAGTAATGCAATGCTGTCTTTGTGTCACAGTCTTAACAGAGTGTGACATGGAAGCTAGGGATGCTCAGTCAGGTGTGAGGCCATAACGGCAGCACATCACTATCCAAAGCACTGTACTTCTCGGTTGTCCTTACTGAATAACCACATAGCACAGCCTGTCCCAGCCACTTACTTCTTTTCTCTAGGAGCCAGCACTTGCTTGCCTCCCAACCTGCTCTACAGCGTGTTTTCTGAGCACCTCTCTTTCTGGCTTCCTGGAGGTTTCTTTAGTGACAAGCATTTACTTATTGAAGCCTAGAAGGCAGAGATGCTCAACTAATTCCTAAAATCTCTTTCTGCTTATAGCAGGGTTTGAGACAATGACTCCAGCTTCTGTGATGCAACTTCTCCTCTTTGATGCCATGTAGCATAGAGCAAGTCTGAAAGATTTATCCAGATTCCATTGGGAATTTCACTGCCTGGCCCCACGGAATTCTAGCTATTCTTCTAGTCTCCGCAGCTTAGGAGTACTAGTCACATCCTAACTGTATACCCTCTAGTCAATTTATTATCATGTTTAACTTGTCATCTCTCTATGCCCAGTATAATCAAGTCCCTCCATGTGAACTAATGGAAACGTTTCTGTTATTTTCAAGGGACCCTTCAACATTAAATAATGGAAAGCTTAGGACTTTGTAGAATTACAAAAAGGAAGAATGATCAGTTTGGAATCCAAATCTGCCAATTAACTAGCTAAGTGGCTGTGGGGGCTAGTTATTTTATCCCTTTAACTAAAATTATTGGAATAATAATACTTACGTTGCAAGATGTTTCTAAGGATTAAATGAGAAAACACCTGCAAAATGGTGCCTGGCACATGTTAAGTGTCCAATAAATGTTAATTTCTTTCTTTTTATTCACTATTCAAGAAGAGAAAGAGGGCCTTCTTATAATAATTATACAACAATGCAAACCTGTGTAGGAAGAGCAGCGCAGAGAAATACTAACCCTAGCCTTGACTTCAGGTAACCATACTCCTAAACCAAATTAGAAGGTCTCCCTTCTGCGGTAGAAAAGAGCTAGCCAGGACTTTCATCACAAAACACCACCATCTGGGTGGCTGAAACAACAGAAGGCTCTATTTTTATGCTTCAGGAGGCTAGAACTGCATGAGCTACAAGCCAGCAAACTTCATTTTAGGTTAGAGACCCTTTCCTGGCTCATAGACAGCAATCTTCATGTTATGTTTTCAAGTGGCTTTCCTGAGTGTGTATGTGAGAGAAGGCAGTTGTGCATGTCTATGTGTGTATGTGTGTGTGTGTTGGTGTGTTTTCTAAAAACATGATTTTTTTCCTTAGAAGAGACCTACAGTTTATTATGTGATAAATTGAAAAACGCCTAATTTGTAAAAGAAGACAATTCAGAAATTAGCCCAGTGAACATAAAACAAATTATAAACACAGGGAAAAATTGGGAAGGAAAGATAATTCGGAGACAGCAAATGTAACCACATATTCACATAATCAGCATGGAGAAGCAGGTTGGGGAATCTTGTGTATATCCAAGTTTTATTAATATATTTATTTGAGACAAGACATTAATCTTATAGGATAATGTCCAACTCATATGATCATTTAATTTTACCTGCCTAAAGGTCTCATCTACAAACACATCTTTATTGTATTATGGCTTCGAGTTATGAGTTGGAGGGAATACATTCACTCCCTAATACTATGTTCTCACTTTATGATATCATGAACTGAAACATCTGTATCTATTTAACAGAACTAAGAAATCTAGCTTATAATATCATGTTGCCTGTATTCTCCAAACAAATTTTCCATATACAAAGTTGTTTTATCTTATATGAAATGAACATATTCTTAATAATCCTTTTTTTGTTTTTCCTATTTTTTATTATATCTCTGAGACTTATATGTAATGTGTTTTGATCATATTTGCCTCCTTCCCCAATTGCTCCGACATCTGTCTTCTGTTTCCTATCTCAGCATGGAGAGAAGAGGTGTACATGAAGGGCTACCTCTAGCCAAGCAGCTACTGGCAATTGACAGTTCTTGGTAGAGGGAGTGTCCATTTTCTCTAAGATTGAATATCTTGATAGACTACCACACTCCAGGGGACACATCCAAGAATACATGAGCAGCACAAATTGTACTCAGTGGTCTTCTTAATAAGTCTTTAAAGATAGTTTAAAAGTTTTTTATGCAGGTATATTTCATAAATTGAATATACTCTCCCTACCCAGTACTTCATACTCTCTTTTCTCATGCCCCCATCCTACTGTTTGTCCTCTTTGTTCCCCTAGACAATGTCATTCCTAGTTTCTATTTTACATATGCATGCATGATTTTATTTGACTAATGAAACATAAATGAGAGAAAAATGTAATAATTGTCTTTCTGAAACTTGTTTAACGTTCTTAATATGATTATCTGCAGTTGCACCTAATTTCCTGCAAATAGCTTAACTCCATTTCTCTTTGCAGCTAAAATAATTCTCTGTGGCTATGGACCAATGTTTTCATATCCACTCCTCTTATTTATTATTATTATTATTATTGGAATGTAAGTATTATTATTCCACACCCTGCCAGTCCTTTTTGTTGTTTGTTTTCCTAATGACTGATATTCTGACCGAGATTACTTAATAAACATTGAGAATTCAATTCTATTACTAATGATTGCATTGCTCTCCACTCTCTCGATTCATGTTTATGTTTGTGCTGAAAATAAATTCCATTAAAGAAGAACTAGTTGACTTTGGGACAAAATTAACTCCCTGACTTGTAACAGCTGAGAGATGACTCAAGGAAATAATCAATCTTTCATGGAAAACTGATTTCTTAGTTTCAAAGGAAATGGTAGTACTTCTTGAATCTGCAACATAATCTATCACAGTTACTGAAAGAATAATTCTGGTATTTAAAAAAACGGTTTCAAAATCATCATACATATGAGATGTTGAAGATTTAGCAGAAGGTTCAGGGAGCATTTAGGAAAAGTCAGTTCTTCACAGGAAGCTCATGTCTGTACACTTGAAAATTAAAGACTATGAAATGTCCAACTTGAGGGCTGGAGAGATGGATCAGTTGTTAGGAGCACAGGCTGCTCTTCTAGAGGACGTGGGTTGATTCCCAGCACCTACACAATGTCTCATAACTGTGTGTACTCCAGATCCATGTTCTATGTCCCCTTATTTTGGCCTCTGCAGACATGTGGTGCATAGACATACAGGCAAAACACCTATACACCCAAAATAATAATAATAAAAAATAAGAAAAATGCTCAAATTGTCTAGGTTATTATTTCATTTATTATAAATTTTTGCAACCTCTCATGTCTATCATAAAATTCAAATAAAGTATTTGGGTTAATTTAATTCATCATTTCATTTCTAATTTCTAACCTATGAAATAGCACAGTTTTATCCAATCACAAAAGCTTATATCTTATGATATGGTATTTTCCATAAATCCAATGTTTCAAAGAGTCAAACAGAATCTTGGGGAAGTGTTGACACACATTACCTTTCCATATTTACCCAGAGGCCATGAAACTCTTGGTCAAATTTTCAGTGGATACTCAGAGAAAAATGGTAAGTAATTCTTATATCAAACAATCTAAAATATGATGTCAGTGGTTAGCCAAGAATAATAGGTTTTTTAGAGGTTTGTTTAAAGTTTTGTATTGGGTTTCCACAGGCAATCTCCCTAGAAAAGAAAATATTAGGAGGCTGGTCATTGCATCTGACTTTGAAAAGTTGGTGAGAAATAACTTTCTTATGCCAAGGAAGATTTGAAAGGCATCATAGGGCTCTTCAAACTAGCCTGCTGACAGTGCTATAGTCTCTAAGACTATCTTATTTTCAGGAGGAAAAAGATGAAATCAGAACTCAGTAAAATATATCTTTCAAAATATCTCAGTGCTCTAGGAAAGGCTACTTTTTTTGATAAGTAAACATGTTCATATGAATCCATAGATTAAAGTCCATATATGAAGATATTGATTGTACTATAATGATCAACAATTACAACATGTAGGTATTGTACAAAGAGAGAACTATTTGATATGATTAGGGTACATCCTTCTTCCTTAGCTAGTTCAGGCACACGTAGTGACTAGTAAATAATATAAATGTATTTTCCCCAGTTCTGAAACTTGCAGGTCTGATGTCTGGCTGCTGGCATGGTCAGGCTCTGGTAAGAGCCTCCTCAGGTTGCATGGTGCTGTCTGTCTTATTATCAAATCTTCGCAGGTAGAAGGGAAAATATGTAGCTAAGTGATATAAAAGGATGTAACTAAATGGCTACCTAACAAATCTGCCTAACAAATATTGGGGTAGTGCTGACACTTTTGGGTTAATGTATGCCCAGTCTTTGCTTAACATATGCTTGTTTTCTCATTAAGGAAAGAAATGTTGCCTTCTCAAATTCAGCAACAACAGTCCACTGAAATGAATGAGTGTTTGATGGTGAAGTACATGAACTCCAGGTTCAGGCAGTCATAGCCAGCCTTCAACTCTGAGCATACTGCCCAGGAAAGCAGTTACCTCTCTCTCTGCTGTCCTATAAAAATGAGTTTACTGAGAAGATTAAATGAATATGTATGTCACTTAGAGCAATGGCTGACAGATCACACTGAATAAATGTTAGCTGTTATAACTATCATTACTAACTGAAAGAATGTCATATCCATCATGCATCTCACCTTCATGAGTATTATTTTATGATAGTATTTTGTATGTTGAGGACTAATACTTTATTGCATTCTTGATAAGCAGGGTAATATAGACTAATGAATCAAGGAACATACTTCATGGGCATAAGAGAATTTAGGAAGTATTTGGCACATATTCATTTTATGCCAAGTTGTTCAAAGACTTTAATTTGAATAAACTATATAGTCAGTGTTCAGCCAACTGGAAATAATGATTGCAAAGTGCTGTGGATATCGCTCTGTATAAATAAACACTGATTGGCCAGTAGCCAGACAGGAAGTATAGGTGGGACTAACAGAGAGGAGAATTGAAGGAACAGGAAGGCAGAGGGGGGAGACTGCCTGGAGCCACCGCCAGGACAAGGAAGATGTAAGGTACCAGTAAGCCACGAGCCATGTGGAAAATTATAGATTAATAGAAATGGGCTAAATGTAAAAGTAAGAGCTAGACAATGATAGGCCTGAGCTAATGGCCAAGCAGTTTAAATAATATAAGCGTCTGTGTGTTTATTTTATAAGTGGGCTAAGGGACACTGCCGGAGATTGGTGGGACCCGGAGAGAAAACTCCAGCTACATCAAGGCTTGTTCCTACATCACACACTCATGATAGCAAGGTAGCCTTGAAAAGAGGTTTGGATAGTGCTAAATTGGGGGATACTATTGGGAATACTGTATTTACCTAACAGATGTGGTAAAACAGGATAAAGTATCTCTCATCTATCACTATAAAATCTAATTGAATAAGATAATCCTACTTTTCATTAAAAACCATTGTCAAATCAAACAAATGGAGCTGTTAGTCAGAGTGTAATGGACACATGCTCTCCCTTGAGAAATTAATTTAAATATCAGATGTAAATTAAAATGTTTCACATATTTCAGAGATTTTTTTTTGTATGTGTGGATATTTGGCTTGCATGTATGTCTGTGAACTACCTGCATGTCAAGTCCCCAAGGAGGCCAGAAGAGGACATCAGATCCCCCTGTAATTGGGGTTATGAGTGTATGAGCTGCCTTATGGGTGCTGGGAATTGAACTTGGTTCCTCTGGAAGAACAGCCAGTGCTCTTAACCACTGAGCCATGTCTCTAGTTCCTCTCATATTTCACATATGTTGTAATTCATGAAACTATTTACATGTAGCAATGAAGCAAAATCTTAGTTTGGGAATTTTGAACTGGTATTTAACAAACATCTCTAAATAAATGCAACTCGGTGGTACATGGTTCTTTATTTGCTAATTACCAAACAGATTTGCCCCTCAAACCCTGGTTTTACACTGAATGATATTCACTTTTTCCTTTGTATTTGGTTGTCAGAATTCCTTCTACCAATGTGCAAATAACTATTGGAAGGTTGTAAATGTCTCTAAAAAAATTTTCTAAATCTTGAATCAAGAGGATTCTGTGGCTTTGATTATTCTTTATGTTTGTGAGGCCTTGAAATTGTTTGGGGAATTTTATTATGCATTTCAAACTGCATGCTTAATATTTCCAACCATGAAATGGTAATAGAGAATTTATTCCCAAACTTGTAAATGAAACTCAGAAAAGTTCATAAAGGTTAGAACTCTGGAGAATGTTATCTGAATTCAAAATGGCATTGCTAAATTGCAGAAATAATCAGAAATCAACAAAACGAAGTTTTACAGGGCCCAGTGTAAGTCGTGAAGGAAAAAAGTGAAGTGGTACAGTCACAGGGACATCCTGCAGGAAAATGCCAACTGCTCACTTCAGAGACAATAATCCAAATATCTACTGACCTGGGTAAACAATTGAGCCTCCTTTTTGTCGTCTGTTCACTCCTTTGCATCTACTATAATGTGTGAATTTGTGTCTATCAGGATTCTTCTGTCCTCTTTTCTTTTATTTTGTGTCTTTCTTACTTTTCTGCCCCTCCTCTCACCTGTACCTTCTGGCTTTTTCCAGATCTTCTTTGCCTGTGAGAGTCACCTGCTCCATCCTGACCATCCCGACAAAGTAATAAATGCAGAACCAATCTTCTTGAGCTGTAGCTTCACATATTTGGAGAGTCATACCATTTCAGGTATTGAAAATTTCAGTCTCATGTCCTTAAGGAGGCATCAGTCAGGCATCCTTTGGCAAGATTTTTAAGGCAGGAACCAATGCACTCCCATCATCATCTTTAAGAGTCTTAACACTAGGCAAGAACAGAAGGCCAATTAATCAGCTTCTGGAAATAAGTGATACAATCAAATCTGTCTTGGGTTCCCTGGATAACCATAGGAGACAGAGATAAGATTTATGCTGGCCCTACAGTAATTTCATATTTCACTGTACAGGATACAACCAAACAGCTCTCAGAAATGGTTGTGCCATTTTAAATACTCCAGCATCATGATGTTAGTTACTCTCCAGCCTCCATCATTTTAGGTTATCTTCTTTTCTTAAATCTTAGCCATTAGTTTGGATTTGGAGTCTGCATTTGGTTTATGGCCTCATTTCCAAGATGATAGATGAGGTGAAAGTAATTCACACTCTTAGCAGCCATTTTTACATCTTCCGTTGGCAACTGTTCAACAACGTTGCTAATTTCAATGAACTTTTTACTTTTTTTATTATGAGTTTTAGAAGCCCTGTTTATATTCTTCATACAATTTATTTTATAGCTATGTGCTTTGAATATTTCTTCCATGATTTAGGTGGCTTATTTGTTTTATTTTCCTTTTTAAAGATTTTTTTTTCATTTTTTTTGCTTTTTTTTGAATTTATTTTATTTTATTTTACAATATAATTCAACTTTACATATCAGCATTTTTATTTTATGTGTCTGAGTGTTTTGGTTGCAAGTATATCTGTGCACCACATGTATGCCTGGGGCCCACAAAGGCCAGAAGAGGGTGTCAGATACCTTGGTAGTGAGGTTAGGGATGGTTGTGGGCTATTATTTAGGTGGGAGAAAGAAGCTGGATCCTCTGGAAGAGCGGCAAGTGCTCGAAATACTGGACAATTTCTCCATCCCTTATTTGTTTCCTTAATGGTAAATTTTGGTGTGTAAATGATTTAATGTTAATTACATAAAATTTAACAGATTTTAATTTTTAATTATGCTTATTAACCTGGGCATTTAATCCAAAAAAAACTTTAGCTTCCATAAGGTTGAAAATTTGTAATTTTATAATTTTCCTAAGTGTGTTATGTGTTTGGTTTTCATGTTGAAAAGTATGATATTTAAAATTGATTGTATGGTGTAGAATAAAGCAAATAAGATTTGGGCAAATTGAAGTTGTGTTTTCCTAGTGTACAAATAATGAGGACAGTTCTTCATGTCATATGAATAGTGTCTCCACCAGGAGACTCCAGGCTCTACGGCCAGATGAGTCCAATGAGACTCAGCATTATACCAGGGACTGAAGTGGGGAAGCATTATTCATTTACATAAAAAGTGAATAAAAACTTATGTGGCTCCAGCCACTGCAGTGCCATTTGGTTAAAGTCCTCTTTCCCTCCCATTTAGTTATCTTAGGAGTTTTATCAAAAATTACTTGACCAAATTCAAAATTTATAATTTATAGGATGATTCTTCCCAAACTGTTGTACCTATTCAACATACACATGATCTAAAGTTTATCACAATTCTGGGATAGAAATTGACACATTGATTTTAAAAACAATATGGAAATTCAAAAGATCAAGAGTAATTATAAAAATATAGAATAGCCAAGTGATGGCGGCACACCTTTAATCCCAGCACTCAGGAGGTAGAGGCAGGTGGATCTCTGTGAGTTTGAGGCCAGCCTGATCTACAAAGTGAATTCTAGGACAACCAGAGCTGTTACACAGAGAAATAGGGAAACCCTCTCTCAAAAATCAAATACAGAGTGTGTGTGTGTGTGTGTGTGTGTGTGTGTGTGTGTGTGTGTGTGTGAAGAAAGACAGAAACAGACCAAAGCAACATAAAAGAGAGGTTAAAAAGTAGACAAATACATATGGGACAAGTTTTGGAAAGATTCTGAGACAATTAAATAAAGAGGAAAGGTGATCCAGCATATACATATAGGGAGCATGTGAACGCATGTGCTAACCTTGCACTATGCACAAAAGATCACTCACTCCAGTTGCATTAGCATGAAGCCTAACTATAAACTTCCAAACTATCAAACTCCTAGGAAAAACTCTCTGGAATTGTACATTAGAAAACCATCTTAAGATAAAATAGCATGGACTACACACACACACACACACACACACACACACACACACACACACACACACACACA
>CABHPP010116875.1:21232-43100 GCA_902168425.1 Peromyscus attwateri
ACACACACACACACACACACACACACACACACACACACACACACACAAATGATAAATTGGGTCTTCACCAAAATCAACAGATTCGACTCTTCAAAGACAAATGTAAAGTTAACTAAACTCCAAAGGTTGGTAGAATGTTTACCAAACATACATTAGTTTATAAAATTAGTATATAAAACTGTATAGAAAAATGCATGGGGGGCTGGAGAGATGGCTCAGTGGTTAAGAGCACCGACTGCTCTTCCAGAGGTCCTGAGTTCAATTCCCAGCAACCACATGGTGGCTCACAACCACTTGTAATGGGATCTGGTGCCCTCTTCTGGCCTGCAGGGACACATGCAAGCAGAATACTGTATACATAATAAATAAATAAACCTTTAAAAAAAAAAAAAAGAAAAACCAAAAGAAAAAAAAAAGATTATTTAAAAAAAATGCATGGAGACCTTTTATAGATCACTTATAAGAAGACAAACATTTCTATAAGTAGTTGAAATTTTTGAAAATACACAAGTGGAAAATATTCATATGAAATACTTCTCATTAGCCATCATTAGCCATTGAGAAAATGAAAACTACAAATACAAGGAGATACCATGCCCATGAGGATGGCTAACATTAAAGACATCAATTACTATCCAACATCTGAGCCATTCTAGGTAAGAGGAGCTGAATGCAGCAGTTCTCACCTGCTTTTGATAAGACTGCTATAACGAGTTTGGCAAAGATTTGGGGAATGTTTGGTAGCCTCATAAAAACTTAAATGTTTGCCTCTCAGCCATTTGCAACGGGGTGTTTGTCCACCAGCAAAGAAGACGAATGTGCACACTAAAACTACTATGCACATGTTGCAGCCTTGTTTGTGATAGGCCAAATGGAGGAAAGCTTGATTATTCAGAAACAGGTGAACTGAGAGGCAAGTGGTAGAGTGCATGTGTAAGAGAAGACTCTTCAGTAGGAAAACTGAGTTATTGGTGTCAAGGACACGCACAATCCCAAATATTGTTACGCTGAGGACAAAGCCAGGAAATATACATATGAGGAATTTCACTTACATAAAACTGAAAGCCAATCTATAGTGTCAAAAAATGTTTTAGTGGTGTGTAGGAATAGGCTGTTGATGTGTGAATAGGTTACACATCATCACAGAATACATTTAGAGCACCATAGAATTTCTCTGGTTAAGATTTCAAGGGTATATGCCTATGCTCAAACTGACAAAATTATGAGCTTTAAAGCTACAATACTTAGAAAAGAAAAATGTCTTGAATATGAGAGGGAGTGGGGGGACATAGGAGGGATTGGAGTGGGAAAACAGAGAAATGAAAATGATGTGAATGCAGGACACATGTAGAAAATCTCAAAAATATTTTAAATTAAATTTCTAAATGAAAATTAATTTAAATCAAATTAATTTAAATTAATTTATTAATTTAATTTAAATTAAATTTTTAAATTAAATTTAAATAAAGGAAGTTTATGCTGTGTCTTTCTACCCATAGATCAGTGCATCTTTCAGATCTCCTCAAAAAGTTCCTCTTTCCAGTGAGCAGCAGTTAACTCACAAACTCACCAGTGGTCAGAGTGCAGAGAATGAGTGTCAGTATAGTGCTCAGCTACAAATGGGACATCTATACCACATCCTCTTCCCCCAGTGCTCAAGGGATCATCATAAAAGAAGGAGAGGAAAGGTTGTAAGAGCCAGAGTTAAGGAAGGACTGGAGTGAAACAGGACCATCTTATCTTTACAGGACCACTGTTCTCATGAACTCAAAACAGGCACTTTCTTAAATAGGATCAAGCCAGTCAAAATTTCAGGATGGTATAAGGAGGGGGCTCAAAAAGCCCTATAATGGAATGTGGAGCAATTGACAGTTGATGGCTTCTGGGAACATGAAAATCAGTTTTACTTAAGGATGTGACCCTTGGTAGAGTGACAATGCTCCAGTGGATGACTCCACACCCAAAGGTATACAGGGAGTGTGATGGTTTGAATGAAAATGGCCTCCATAGGCTCACAGGGTGTGGCACAACTGGGGGGTATGGCCTTCTTGGAGTAGTTGCAACCTTGTTGGAGGAAGTGTGTCATGGGGGTGGGCTTTGGGGTTTCAGAAGTCCCAGCCAGGCCTAGTGTCACTCTCTCTTCCTGCTGCCTGCTGATTCAAATGTAGAACTCTTGGCTCCTTCTCCATTACTATGATTACTGCTGTGCCCTGCCCCCCTGCTTATTGGCCATGTTGACAATGGACTAAGCCTCTGAACTGTAAGTCAAACCCACTTAAATATTGCCTTTATAAGAGTTGTTACGGTCATGGTGTCTCTTCACAGTAATAGAAATCCTAAGACAGGGAGCATAAATTGTACTTAGTGGGTTATAAAGAAAAAACAAACAAACAAACATGAATTTGGAAGAGGTGCATAGGTGGGTGGCATCAAACTGGGAGGAGTTATGGTAAGGAGTGGGGGTGAACAGGATCAGCATATATTTGTATAAATGTGTGGAATTTTAAAAAAAATTAATAAAAATAGTATATATTTCAAAAATATGACATTTAGCATAATTTATATTTCAATAAATTCAATTTTTGTGAGTTTAGACGTTTCTATCCTCAGGATGGGATGTCACTAACAAAAACAAAAAAAATTTGGTGGTCTGATTTATGAAAAACATTCATAGCAAGCTTACTAATTATACTCCAATGTTAGAAACAAGTCAAGCCATTGGTTCAATAATGAATAAGTAGAGTGCTCATATAACGGAATAGTATTCATAACTGACCAGAAAAAGGCACAACGACATATAAGAACACTACCCTCAAACACAATGTCCTAGGCATCTGTCATTTCCCCTCCCAGAATCCTATCTTGTATGATTTAATTGAAATGAACACAGACCTAGCAGAACTTATCTACTGAAATCTACATCAGAAAGTCCAAAATCATTCAACTCTTGGGAGAAGGGTAAACTTGATTAGAAAGCATCAAAAATCTCAGTGGTAAGAAAAAGTTGCATATTAAGTTTGGAGTGAAAGTTATCTCCTTGGACAAAACTTAACATTTGTTAAAACACACCCAACAGAACTGTGAATTTCACACATCAGGCAAAAATATTGACTGGAAGGCAAGAAGTGTGTCTAGGGGACTACTGCAAATTAATTTCCTCAACTCAGTCTTGGGGTTCTCTTCACAGGAGAGTTCTCTGCATACTTACTCGGGTGCAGTTTTTTTTTTTAAAAATATATGATGTATAGGCGGGCAGAAAGATTGACAGCCATTATGTCTTTACAGCTGCCCCCTTTTTTATTTCGACAATGATAGTTTAAATAGTGAAGTGTATTTCATGGTATTCAAATATTTGATGAGAAAAAGTTCTTTTATATGAAAAAATTATAGGTAGAATAATAGAATAATAGAACTCAAAATCACTACTTTAAGAGCTTTAATGAAATAATGATTCTAGGCAAGGCTCATCAGTAGCTAAGAGGACTAATAGGTAGAATACTGATGAGAAAGTTTATAGTGGAGACAGACAGCCTCACTGGATTGAACCCACTGATCAATTTGGGTAACTTAAAGTGTGGGGATCAGATATTTGAGTCTTGCTTTCATATGGAATAAAAAGGTAGCATATCTTCCCTGTAAATATCTTGAAGGAAGAATTAACTCTGAGGCTACTCCAGTTTTGACAAAGATATGTGTTCCCAATGAGAGAACCACTTAAACAGTAACAAAGAAATCGCTGAGAGCTGGGAGTATCCCTTGAACCAGAGCACTTGCAGAGCTTTGACAAAATCATAGGTTTGATTCTTAGATTGAGAAAGGAAAGACACAAAGAAGAAAAAGGAACTGGGAGAGGAGAAAGAAGAGAAAGAAGAAAAAAGAAGAGAAATGAAGGAAGGAAGGAAAGAAGATAGAAAGAAAAAGAAAGGAAGGAAGGAAGGAAAGAAGGAAGGAAGGGAGAAAGAGAAAGAAAGAAAGAAAGAAAGAAAGAAAGAAAGAAAGAAAGAAAGGAAGGAAGGAAGGAAGGAAGGAAGGAAGGAAGGAAGGAAGGAAGAGAACATGAAAATAAAAGGAAATAAAAGATAAAACATGATCCGACAGTTACAGAATAGATAGGATTAGTATAGAATTTCCCAACCAAATTGCCCAGTTTTCCAACAAATAAAAAACATCAAATTGGTTTAAGAAATTTAAGAGAGATCATAACCAAACTCGAATTTTACACATTTTTGGATCCTTTTAAACAAGCTAACTACAGAAAAGGCATGCTTAAGGTAATTAAAGAAATTGTACACTATATGGTCTTTGATGTGAAAAACTTTACACTTTTCAAAAGAAGTACACATGGCCAAAAGATGGATGAAAAATATTCAATACCATTCATCATCCATGATTTAAATCAAAACTATATTGAGATTTCATTATATCACAGTCAGAATGGCTATTCTTAGGAACATAATAAGCACTGGTGAAGATTCTAGAATAAAGAAAATCTTAAGCACAGCTAGTGGAAATGTGGTTAGTCAATCCATTATTAAAGTCAGTATGGCGTTTCCTCAAAACACAAATACATGACACAATTGTACCATTTCTGGGTGCACATCTGAAATGTTCAAAATCAGCATACAACACAGATAGTGCATGTCCATATTTATTGTGACTCTATTTGTAATAGCCAAGTTTTTAGATCAGCCTAGGTGTGTACCAATAGATGAACATATAAATAAAATTAGGCATGCATGGTGGAGCAATATTAAACCATACAGAAAAATGGAACCAGGATACTATCTTAAAAGTCAATGTAACTGGAAAACATTGGTAAAGCCAGGCAAAGAAGTCAGATTCAGAAAGACAAATGTTGCATGTTTTCTATCTTAAGTAGAATCTAGATTCTTTGAAAGGGATGTGGAAATGGAACAGGAGATATTTGGAAAGAAGGAGGTGACCTAAGGAATGAAGATGAGAACAGAGTGTAATGTAGAATGAACGTTATCAAAGTACTTGATGATATAAGTGCATAAAATACTAGTGAAAGTCATTTGGCCAGTTAATTTGTGCAGACAAATAAGAAACTGCCCTCATTTTGTTAGTTGAGATTACGTCTGTACGGTACTATTTCGAAAGCGTACTCTGTCTATTAGTGAATCACAATAACTTATTGTGGAGTGCTTATGGTTACAATGAAGTGCCACCCAAAGTTTGCACAGCAGTGCTCCAGAAAAGTTGAAGGGGTGGGGTAGATAAAACAGCAATTGCGAAACTGTGCTAATTATTGAAGCTGCTGCTTTGTCAATACATGTTTATTCTGCTAATTTTTTCCTTCCTACTCTTGAGTATGTGTTAATATTCTAAAATAATAAGCTTAAACATCTGCTAAAATCCACAACACATGCTTCTTTGCCTTATTAATACTTCAGTTAACATTTTGTTTGTTTATTCTAACTTAATCTCCCTTTCTAATGTAGTAAATTACATTGAGTTTGAGCTCAATATATTTTAATATGGTTATGTATTCTTTGAGAACTTTGTACCTCTTACAGTATTTTTAAACAATCAAGTGTTTTTAAGGACATATATTTTTATTCAGAAATACACTAATGTACTCATAGTCCATTTTACCAGTACAAATGTCCATCTTTTAGCTGAATATTTCTTTCACTATGAAAAATAAAGTACAAATGTCATGGAAAGCTGAGTCTTCCCTCCCCCCATTCACAAAGACAGAATATGTCTATGTGAGTACAAGCTAATAGAACTCTGTCCCTGATTACTATGAAGACTCTCCTGAGATCCCAGTACAATAAGAAATGGACTGGAATAATCTTAGTAACTCAGAATACACATTATGTGTTCTTCCTCAAAGGATGCGATGTTTTAGAGGGCAATGGAAAAAATTTAATAGATTTTTTTATCCTTCAAATTTTGATATAGTTATTTTATTCTCTGTTTCCTCTATGTTCCAGCCACAATTAATATGTTGTTGGTCCTGTATCACCTCTTAAGCACATTTTTGTTTTCGATCCCAAACCAAGCCCGACTTGCAGCTCAAGAGCCGTTTTATAAGATAGTTATGAACACAGACCAACATATTTGTGGATCTCAGCCTCATGTCCCAGTGTCAAAAGTCTCTTTTGAGAGATATTTCTAGTTACCTAAATGGTAACTATGCTTTCTTCAATATAAATAATACCATAATCACAATGTTTTAAAATATTTATTTTGTGGAGAGGTCTGACTGAATTGGCAGTGTGATAGAAACATCCCCAAATCGGTCAATTATAACAACAAACAAATAATGCTAACAATATTGATATACTATGATCCTAAGCTAAATTAGGAACATTATTTGGATACCTTATTAATCTTTCCTCTGTTCCTGGTACTCTTTCTCTTAGAATCTAAGAAAAAGTAGTAGCTCAAAAGTCTTAAATACTCTGCACAAAACTGTTCAAAATTCTATGGCAAAATGCAAGTCTCCTAATTAAAAATCAATGATTCACTCGCTCAAGAAACGACAGTAAAAACTTATTTGTTCCAGGGATAATGGTAGACATTGTCAACAAGCTAGACAAAAAAAAAATGGCTTCATGAGTTACTTTCAAAACACACTCTGCTTTTTTCTGCCTGGAAAGTAATAGAAAAATATTCCCCTTGCACCAAACAAGTTTCCACATCCCATGCTCCCTTCCTCATAGTTGCTTCAAGAAATAGTCTCTAAATCTATGACTTCAACTCTCCTTGAGTTGAAAAAGAATGTTTCTTTTTTCATTCTTTTATAAAAGAAAAGAGCTGCAGTTTCAACTGTGCATGCTAAGAAGGGAAGTGGGCCAACCCTCCCAGGGGACCCCATCTGTCCTGATTCTAGTGACCAACTTGGCTGCAATTTGACATTCCAGGGAATTGGGATCTAGTTTTTGCTGGAGAAATCCCAAACTGCCTGACAAAACCTACAGCATTTGACCTTTCCAGCCACATCTTTTTCATTATTTAAAATGAAAAGTGAAGAAGAAAAATGAGAGCACAAGCAGCGCTATACAAAACTTTGCTCATCAGGCTCGCTCTTCAGTGGTTTTTTAAGTCTTTATGGAATGAGCCGAGAATCTTTACTTCACGTTAGACTAGGCCAAACTGAAAGGCCGGTTTACGATTCAAACACATTCTTGTTATGGAACTCTGGTCGTGGATTAGAAACCCGCTCTCTCTCTCTCTCTCTCTCTCTCTCTCTCTCTCTCTCTCTCTCTCTCTCTCTCTCTCCCTCTCTCCATGTGTGTGTGAGAGAGAGATCTGTATTTATATAACTGTTGATATGAAAGGCATCAATTTCAACATTTTCATACCTAACTTTGTTCTGAGAGAAAGTGGGTTACACTAAGTCTGAAGACATCTCTACTATGAATACTGTGAGAGTTTAAGAAAAATCAAAGTGTGACATTTCTCATCTGGAAGATATTTTGTTTCTTGGAAAAAAATATAAAGCTAGGTAGATTGAATTTAATCAAAATTATATCAAACATACATTCATGATATTGTAAAACATGTTGAATGTATTTTATATATTACATGTGTATTATAATACATATTTTTGTATTTATAAATGCTTTAGTATTATACATTACAAATATTGTTACAGACAAAGATAGTTGAAGAATGACGTATAAGGACTGGTTACCCCGTCAGGTATCAACACACAATGGAGAGCAAGCATCACTTGTCAACTGAAGTATTTATTTAGATACTTTGCGATCTAACATATAAATCTATTAGAATAAAAATAATTTAGTCCTGGTTTACTAGATGTTTGAGTTTTACTATGTAGTTCAAGCAGAAAGAAAAGTTGCAGGTGACCTGTTCCAGAAGGTGGCATTCTCCACATGTACCATTAATGTTTTTAATATCATCAACTCTAAGCCCTGTATTTTAACTTGATCTTGTTTAGGGAAGTGTGCTGCTTCTCCATGAGACCCATCAAGACTAAAAGAATAAAAAATACCATTTTCCTGATACCTGTAGTAGTCAAAAGGAAAATGAACAGGAAGATTAAGAAGAATCAAGAAAGACAGGATTGGATTGGGAAGGATAAATGGAAGACTAGAAGACTACATGAGAATTGTTCATATTATTCATTTCCATTGAATTGACACATTCTTTATTTCTTTTGCCATTCCCAAGTCCCCATATTTCCCTATTTTCTTGCCTGAAATTAATGACGCTTCCTTTCCAGGTGATATTCTGTTTTCCATGGAGCCTGGTCAAACAATCTCATCTCCCATATATCTATATTCCTACTAACCTTTCCCTGCCATTGCATGTCCCCATTACAGTCACATCTCTGACTATTACTTTACTTTTTAATTGGGAATTATTTAGTATATGAAAAGAAGTTAGACATGAGTAATTAATGGTGATGTTCTTCTGAACCAATAAACCAAAATATCTGAGATAGAATTTAGTCCTTGGCCCTAATGGTAGTAAAACAGTCCCTTTAAAATCATATCATTACTACAAAATAAATGGCCCAGCCCCCCGTTTATAATTTCCCTAGTTTTCTTATAAAAATATCATCTTTCTAAGAAGATTTTTTTCTCATTCTTATATAAAGCTAAGTAAGAACATTACTAACAAAAATATCAAACAAATGATTTTATGAACAGGATTTTCTTATTTGTTCCTGGAAAGAAGATAATGATAAATCATACCATGCACACTGAGAAAAGACTCAGTGAAATGCTATCAATAAATCAAAATGTAAATCAAAGATGAATAAAATTTGAAATACTTCAGCCGTAACCTTGGGACCCTTGGCTTGTTCAAATGAATTCACTTGAAGCTCTTTTTAAATGAGATTATTCTATTCAAAAGATTCTTTTTCCATGTTTTAGAAGGAACTGAGGTAGCTCAAACTTATAATTTTATTTAGTAATATGTCATTGTATAATAAGTTTCACTCGTAGAGTTCTTAAAACTCAATTTTATATTCACCTGAATAACTAAGAAAATCAAAGTTTAATGATTCCAGTGGCTTTAATTAGCTCAAATCTAACTGTCTAATTGTCGAAGAAATGGAAATTTAAGTGAGCTTGAAACACTGTATTACATTTAATGAATTGTAATTTTTTCATAACATCCACTGTTGGACATGTTGCAGCAAAAAATACATACACATCCATTTCTGTTGGTATTGTATGTAGGTCATTATGTAAAATGCAAAATAGAAACTTATTGCTAAGAGTCTAAGAAGGTGGCTCAATGATTAAAAGCACTCCATGGTTTTCTAGAGGATCTATGTTTAACATCTAGGTTCAACACTCACAACCAGTGTCTCATAACCTCCTGTAACTCCAGTTCCAGGGGATCAGACACAATTTTCTGGTTTCTGCAGGCACCCAAACACATGACATACATACATACATGCATACATACACACCATACATGCACTATAGGTAGATAAATATATGATAGATCTATAGATTGATGAACTGATAAATTTAGAGATATAGCTATAAATACAGAAATAGATATATATCTCCAAATGGCATGAGCATGAGTACAGGATTATTCATCAGTTCAGGAGTTTTATTTTTAAGACAAATATTAGATAAATAATTCAGAATGAATACACACATGACCATTTCAGTATAACCAATAACATTGTTAAAACCAACAACAGTTGGAAGATTACATATATATATATATATATATATATATATATTCACATTAGTGAAAGGTTTAATAAATTTTAACATATTTGCTTATATTATATAACCAATACTACCAAATATTATATAGCCAATATGTTTATCATTATTTAGACAAAGGAAATATTTTTAGTATATTAAACAAAATCACAGAGCAAAAATATAGTATTCACTCATATATATATATATATATATATATATATGAAATATAGAGGGAATTCATTTATTTATATATTATAACTTTATTGTTAAGAAATTGTCTTTTCAGTAAAAAAGAAATTAAATCTCAAACCAACCAAGAAACTGCTTCCGTGCTGGATAGGTTTTTATAGTTCTAGAAGGTGCTACATAGGCTGCTGGGAGATAAATCAATGGTTTTACCCAGTACTAGATCACTCCTGCTATTGACCTGTTAGGCAATATGTGTTCACTGGTGTAATAGTGGCATGACTGTTAGGCGATAGCTGATTTTGAATTGTTATTGAGTCCTTCTTCACAGAAGGGCCATTCATGCCCAGTACTTTAAAATCCTGGTCAAAAGCCTGTGGCTAGGGATGATATAGGCCCTAGGGTAGCACCCGTTATTGTCATTTTACTAAATGGCCAAAGCTGTAAATTACCTTTAAGATGTTAATGTTTATGCCCACAGACTTTTGCTGCTCTCAACCTTTGTCAAGGAATCATCATTTTGCATTGGGCAACAGTCAATGGAGAGTTGTACAACGGGTCAAAGTGCTGAGAACAAGAGACTCAGTGCTAAGCCTTGAACAGGTCATCTGCATTAACACTACCAAGGCTCAGAGAACATCATAAAAGAGAGGTCAGACAAAATGTAAGAGATGGAGAATGGGGAGGAGTGCTATCAAATTCTGTGGCAGGGGTGGGCATGATAAGACTACTGGAATCATGATTTTACCTGCACAAGACCTACACAAGATCAAGCTAGCCAAAATCCCATCGTAGATGGGGTAAATGATTTCCAGGTCCCACCCAAATACTAAGGACCTATTGGCAGTGGATAATTGCATGGGAGTCTGGGGGGCATCATTGTTTGTTTGAGATGTAGCCACTGATAAGTTTCATATTCTCCAATAGCTGGTCCCATACCCATGCACATAAGGGTCTTACTAACTGGACTTAGTTTATCAAGACAAAAACAAGGAAGAGATGAAGTGGAAAAGCAATGTTTTGGGGATATATGTTGGAAACTGGGAGGTGAAAAACAATGTGTTGGGGATATATGTTGGAAACTGGGAGGTAAATACAATCATATTTCATTGTGTCTATGTATAAATTTCTCAAAAATGAAATGGTTTAGAAGGAAATTGTCAATTCAATAAAAAAATAGCAATAGACCACAAATTTAGCAAAAGATACAAATCAGGTTGATGAAATTGTCAATCAAATGAGAGTTTTTCCACATAATGTGAAACAGCATATTTTCTATCCTATACTTGCAAGGTCTAACTTCCTGGCAAGTTCCTTCCTTCCTTTCTGTATTTTTTCTTACATTTTTTTATATTACAGTATGGTTTGATCAAGAATAATTGCACTATAAATTTTAAGATTCCTAAGTACTATTCTAAGAAAATCACCTAATTGAATGCTGATGGACAAAATCATAGTTATAGATGAAAAACTAAAGTTTTCTATGGAAGACGGGACCTTTTCCTTGACAGAGAGCCAGTGTGCTAGGAAGGATGAGCTCTTTTCCCCTGTGGATCTAAAACTAAGTGAGACAAACTTCTTGCTTACACTAGTTAATTAGAATTACCTGGTACTCTACACTGATGGATCTTTCCTCAGTCCCTTGGTTCTTAACAAATAAAAATCCATTTCCCTAGGCTGACCCATTAATTGAAGTCATTCTTTTGGTTTTGTTTTGCATTTTTTTAAACACATGCAATTTTGTCACTGTAAATTTTAATTTCCCAAGTGGTAAAACATTGTGAGCATCTCTAAGGTTCTTGGTCTTCAGGCTCAGCCTCAGAGGGATGGCTATGAGGCCAAACTTCCCTTTGAGGTCTATGGAGGCCTTTCTAATTAGCCTTTGCCACATGTCCTCTCAACTTCAAAAGATTTCAGAAGGTTAATCCCCCACCAGCAATTACATTATTAAGATGATTGGAAGTGGAGACTGCAGATAGATAAGATAACCATTGTAAGTCATTCAGAGGGGTATATTTAATGGAGTCACCGTCGGTCTCCTTGGTGATCATGCCAAATTTAGACATGAAGTTTTTAGATGCTGTCATTTATATTTGTTGTGTCTTTACTTCTCCCTAAAACTGATATTCATGTTTCTATATGCAAAGCAGATTTAGAAACATCTTGTGATAGCAACTTCTCTTAGATATTGATGACTAATTCATTAGAGTGTGGCTGAGCTTGTTAGACAAAAGTGAATCACAAACACTCAAACTCACTCTCTTATTGTTGCATTATTTTCCTGTGTCCTTTGTCTACTATTTGAGCTCAGAGATTTGTACTTCATTTAAAAATTATTTTAGTGTTATTTCTTTTATATGAATACATATATGAATGTCTTGCTTGCAGGTATGTATTATGCCATGTGTATATCTTGTGCCAACAGAGGTCATAAGAGGGCAAGAAGTACCCTGAAATTTGAGTTAAGGATGGCTGTAATCCATCATGTGGGTGCTAGCAATTGAACCTGGATCCTCTACAAGAGCTACAAATGCTCTTAATCACGAAGCCCTCTCTGTAATCCCAGATTTATGATTTTTTTATACAAACTATGTTCTATTATACTCCCACACTTTGAAACTACTTGTTTTGTTTAATTTGCAATGGCAAATTTCATGCTAAGTACTGATCCTTCTTGCATATTAAACCAACAATACGACCCAATAAAAATACCTCCATGTCTGAAAACCTTTAGAGATAGGAACTGCTCACATCCTTCAGGAGAATAAAACTTGCTTTTGCCAGTGTTCAAGTTATTCTGTGTTCTCACAGTTTTACTGAAAGTAAACCAATATCTGAGCTGAGAACACTTTGGTTTCTATGAAGTCTAAAATAAACAGGGTTTTTCTGGTCCCTGGAAAGTCAGCTGCATTGCTCTTATTTTGTTTTTGCAAAGGAATTTTTGAAATAGCTTTGGCTTTTTAAAAATGCTCCGCACTTACTATGATTCTTGAAATATATAATAAATAAGCTAGTTTATTGGGAGAGCAAAACAGTGCATTCACTTCGGCGTTCTTGTGTTGATATAGTCCGCATTTCACATTTATTAGTTTAATTTTGTTGTCAGCTTTCTTACTATAACATTATATTTCCCATGAGTTCACATGAGATTTTACTATCATTTGTTTAGCCTGCTTATTACCAAGTATTTCATTTTTATCAGCTATTTATTTAAGTTTTTCAGCATACCCAGTTGATCTGAATAAATTGGTTGGATGTGTGCTTTATCTTTATAACAAAAAATCACCTTTTCATGAATGTATTTACATCATATTTTTATATATCAAAGAATCTCATATTTTAGAGAATAACCTTGATTTGTTTTTTCTGATCTTTTGTAGCAAATAAAGTGCAAGGCAAAAAGAGGGACAATTGCATGTAATTCCACTCTAATAGTCACTATCTATCTTCAAAGAAAGTCTTTTATATGGATTCTTTTAAAAATAAGGTGAAGATCTACATTGCAATTAATTTAAAAACTGTAATTTCTGAATTATGGTATTTTACCACATTTTGTAGTGAAATTTGGAGATATGGAGAACCAGAATTTGAGTTTTGTTTGTTGGGAACTTAGAGAACATCTAAGTATTTAGTAGTCGTTCCTATTGTTACACTAACTGACTTTACTATAAGGGCACATCATCTTGTTCCTTATTGTATTTCATAAACTTCCCTATAATGGCCTCCAATTTTGTTGAAGTAAGACATGGTCATAGTATTTGCTTTTCCCAGTAGATTCTACTGCTCCAGACAGAAATTATCGTATCAGCTGGAGAGCTGAAATAAATATGACATGAAATAAAATCAGAGACAACTCATGTTACACATGTGGAATGAGATGAAATGGTACTTCATTAATATAAGAAGTTCACATCTGGGGAGTATTAGTTATGGTATAATGACCTAATTTATAATAATTGACACATATATTCTTATTGGGATACTTAGAAAAGTCATACTGAAAGAAATGTCACACTAAATGACAGTATAGTCATTCACAGTAAACAGGGAACTCAATTCAGTTGATTGACATAAAGCAATGAACTGAGAGGTAGGTACAAAGAACTGGATAGACCCACATTGGTCCTATAACATCTGCATCTTGTTTAGCAAACTCTGAGGAAATGATGCCCTTAGACAGAAATTGCAAGCAAAGGGAGCAAGGCACTGGGCTGTTCTAGAATACGAATAACACAAACTTATTTATACAGTGACTAAATATGGAAGATTTGTATGTCATTTAGAGAGAAGATAAGTTCACAGGTGGGCGAACAATGCCGAAGTCTGAAGGTGAGCAGAGTGATGGCAGAATAAATACAGGATCAAAAGATGAAGATTATCAAGAGCACAGTCAGGTTCAGTTGCAGTACAGTTCAAATTGACAACTCAAGTATTTAACTATTCGGTATTATGAGAACCATTGGTGCAATGACATAAATGGGTCAGAGCCTGGGAGGGACCATGGCTCACCAGAGGAGAGTGTTGGAATACACCACAGTGAAATGAGCAGTGCTCCTTTAATGTATACTGTAGTGCTCCACAGTCCTGCTGCCTGCTTTCTTGGGATGATGGGAGATATCTGGATCTTGCATTACATACCACACACCAGGCATTTATATTACTAACAAAAGCACACGGTGTTCATTGCCTGCAATATGTCCTTGTGTTCGAAGATCTCTCTGCCTTAGTTAGAAATGCTGATTGCATGTGTGTGAAATTTTCAATCAAGAGCACAGGAATAGAGCCTAAGGCCATACATGTCTCTTCAATTAGAGATCGTATCAGCAGAAAAGCCCAGTGAGTGAACCAGAGCTCTCCACTACAGTTCTAAATGTCTCATTCCATCCTTACAACAAATGATCTAAAGGACACCATGGTCATTTTCATTTTTTTTTCCTAGAGAAAGTAACTTGCTTAAGATTAAATAGTTTCAACTTATTGGAGCTGGTTTGGAATATAAATGTTCTATCTTCAGGGTCTATGAGCTTTTAACCAATAACCAAACTACAGTCTAAACTATTTAATCAAGAATTTGATGTTTAAAAATTATAGCCCAAATGGGAAAATATACTTCAGATATTGTTCATAAAACCCCAACGACCTTAGATTATCACCTCAATTCTTATTTGACCGTGAGAAATGTGGCTGATTATATATAGTAAAAGAGTTTCATTTTCTCATTCCGGACAGACTCCCTGCCCAGTGTTCAAAATAAATTAAAATATTGTCTTCGATTTACTTGAAGTTATACAATGTTTTCAGTCTCTCTCTATATATATATGAACGAATTTTAGGCCAGGGGCAGTCAGTCTCCTGGTGAACTTTGGGGGATGGGATGTTTTTCTCCTTAGATAATTCATCTAATTAGCTAATGGCAAGTCCAGGGCTACTCTTCTATTGTTCAAAACCACACGTGTCCTTTGTTGATTTCTCCAGGGCAGATGAGAGCAGAGTGTATTTGATCTTCACCTCATAATTCAGTTGTGGTCAGTGCCGGTCAGCTGCAAGCACAGGCTGAGTGGAAGAACTGAACAGGTGGTCCATTGCTACTGCTCAAGCCTTTTACCAGGAACAGCTTACACTGAGAAACAAGAACAAGGCTCCAACTGGCTACAAAGTGAGTTTCAAAGGAAACCTCATTATTTTCCAAAATGTAGCTCAAGGACTAGAGAGCTATCTTGAGGAGACTAGAGAGAAGTTCACCTAATTATCTATTACATTGGATCATCCTCCCTCTCTTCTTTAATTTAAGCTCTTAAATTAATCTTTTGAAACGATGACAGTGTGAATATTTTTGATCAGAGACATAATCAGCCACAGAATTTTAACAGGCAGAGGTAAAGGATAAACTGTCATGGAGAAATCAATTTTATTATGAAACGTTCCAGCTGATGTACCATCCCATTGTGTCTAGTAGGTTACCACGAAAGGAATCTGAACACAGTGATGGGGTCTGTCTGCAGTCAGGCTCTGCAGGAAGAATCGATTATCTCAGAAGCTATACATGAGGTCCAAAACCTCGAAGAAAGTTTGGAAAATAATGTAAATAAAGTGTGGTGGGTAGAATAGTGGGGAGAAATTGGGGAGAAAAGATTATGGTTCTCCAGCTAAAATGCTAAATCATTTGTGACTGGTAAAAAAAGAGCCTCAACATCCTTAGCAAGAGTCCTCTTCATTCTTTTTAAGAGGTTGGAGAAGTAAGATTATATAATTCCCAGCTAAATCTTGTGTACCTCATCTTTGATTATTTTTTAAAGGTGTATTTATTTATTTTATGTGTATGAGTACTCTATCTGCATGTACGCCTGCATGCTAGAAAAGAGCTTCAGATCCCATTATAGATGGTTGTAAGCCACCATGTGGTTGCTGGGAATTGAACTCAGGACTTCTGGAAGAGCAGCCAGATGCTCTTAACCACTGAGCCATCTCTCCAGCCCCACCTTTGATGAATTTTTTATAGCATGTGTTGGTTCATATTGCAAGGTTTTGAATGTGAAGAATTTTCTTGAATGTAGAGCATGTTTCAGAATTTTCTCAACAATTCTGGGACAATACATTTTTTCCTATCTTAGAAACTGTTAGTGCAATGACACCCTTTCAGCTACTCAACCATCATATGAAGCAAAAAGTGACCTGTCTAGACTGCCCCACTAGGTGGTCCTATTGTAGATATAAATCCCTATAGTCTCCAACTGGGAGAGTGACCCAGACCAGCTCTCTGCTGTCTGATCAGTTCATGAAAGAAAAAGCTCTCACAGAGGGTACCTGCTGACCTGAGAGTCTCTGCGAAGCTTTAGAGGGCTTCAGAACTTCTCTGGGGGTCAGGAGAAAAATCGAAGGTAGGAAAAAATTTCAAAAGTATGTTGTGCATTCTTCCTAAGTAGGGAAAGATCTAACCCAGACTGGAGAGTATAGGTGTCTGCTTGCAGGTGCTAAGGTATAAGCCTCCAGATATGTTTCCACAATACAGATCCAGAGCTTGATGAACGCTTGCAGCACAGCTGTTGTGCACGTAATACTGCAAGCCAACACTGCTTGCATGTATAAGCCTGCACATTTTCTGTATTATTATAACCGAGATAGACGATGCACCACTTGTAACAAAAATGTTAAGAAAGTCCTGGTAGGTAGAAATGGGAGTAGGTGCACACTAGGTTTGATTTTAGCTTCTGTGCTACAGATGATTGAAATACACACTGGCAAGCTGGAAAATAGTACAGGCATATATCAAACAGTCATGGCTATAATGTATATTTGCAATATCTCTCAGAGTCCTCTTATAGACAGCCTAAGCTCTTTCTATATCATATATGGAAGAGTGAAATGAAGACCCTGGCCTATTTAGACTGTATCATCATTGGATCATTTTCAATTCCTACCCTCTAAAAATTGGACTTCCATGTAGTACATTTGTTGAGTCTTCTAAGAAAAATTTTAAAAGCAACCACATCCCACATCCAAAAGCAAATTTAGCTACACTCACAGGTCATAGGCATAAGTAAAAACAAAGAGCCTTAGATGGTGAGGTAACATGGTTAGAATGAAATGCTGCTGTTAATCAAGGCAAGACATGATAAAAGTATTTTGAGTGCTTGCATCTCTAATTGCTGGAGCCTCACTGGACTGCCCTTATGTAAAATGAGGAGACTGGCAATATCTGCCCAAATTATTGTAGAGTTATTATAATAATTGGACAAGATGTGCAAACCATTTCCAAATGTAAATGTGTATAAAAGTAGCAATTCTATTTGTTTGCTCATGTACATGTGAACATATGTTCATTTGTCTTTTCTCTCAAAGCAAAAACTTGAAGAAAAAGGTCAGAATTCTAGGTCACTTGTGAAAAGTTGTAGCCATGTAGGAGAACTGTGCAAAATGAGGACATCAAGTGTTTTACACAGTTTGAGCAACCCTGTGACCACCCAAAGAACGCTTTCACTATCCAGAACAATTAGTGACAAATTCAGAGTGTATAGAACCAACCAAACAACAAAACTCATTTTATCAAAAACATAAAAATGCCCCCCAGATTTCCCATTCATTTTTTTATTGAATCATTTAATCCATACAGTGTTAGTTGGTTAGTATTATTAGGTAAATTTCTTGCCAGGGGCATGGTGCATGGTTATACAGATGGATAAACTATAGGAGCAGGGCCTTCCCTAATTCAAAGACAGCATTATCATGATTGACATCTTTCTTTTTCTTGAGGCTGTGGTAGATTTCTTAAAGAATTTCAACCATACCATGAGTCTAAATAGAATGTCACCTCCTCCATCAAATCTCCTAAATAAAACTGGACTTCTGGTTTCTGAATTTCCTTGTAATTTTGTTTCTAACACTTTCAAGATGTTTAACTTAATCTAATCTTTTGTATTATCTTTAGGGGTGGCAACTCTGATGCTCTCTCTGTCTCTCCCTCTCTCTTTTTTTAGGAGGGGGTCTTAGTTTAACACACGCTAATTGATGAACAGAATATGAATGCAAACATAAAAATACAAATGCTGGTTGGCTTTGATTGTTTTCGTTACATAGATGCCAGAAGATGCTAACGTCCCCTCCTTAGGCCAAGCTAATTGCAGGACTTCACCTCGCTCTCATTACTGTCCAGGAAAGACCGCATTAACAATAGTTTAGTCAAGTGTGAATGTCTGCTCTTCCAGTCTTTGATGACATCTAAAAAGTCAAGTATTTGGATATCAGACTTCCTCATTTTGAGCTTCAGTCTCCTTTTCTTTTTCTCTTGCATTGCATGTTAGTTCTGTAGCGGTTTCTTTTGTGCTCTGCTGTACTTTTATTACATGAGATAATCTTACTTTTATTGATTATCGAGGCCTCAGTACTGAGGGTCCTCCACCCTGGTTCTTATTGCTGGAGTCTCACAGTCTGCCTCTCGGCTGGCCCAGACGCAGTCCTGTACCAGGGTTCTCTCCTTTGTTGCATGTGCCCATAACTAGTAGTCTCCTAGGGTGAGTTTTGGGGGAACATGACCAGGACATAATTTTGTACATATTTGTGAGAGACAGAGGGAATAATTCACCAATGGTGTATGACTGTGTGTGTGTGTATGTGTGTGTGTGTGTGTGTGTGTGTGTGTGTGTGTGTGTGACTCAGAAGACAAACTAGACAGGTAAATATGCCCAGAATAGAGTAAAGCATAGTATATGGGAATATTAAAGATGAGACTTCCTACAGTATCTTCTAAATATTCATTTTAATCATATATGCAAACTTACTCGTTTTCACTTTTGGAAGGGGAAGCGTTATCTTATTTATCTAGATTTTACGCACTGTGTTTTGTTCATATCTATGTGTAGAATCTTTGGGAGTACTTCAATCTATCTAGTTATGCTATGTGCCTCTCCTCATCATGGCTTTAACATGCAAAATTCTCTTCTACAATTAAAGTCATTTAAAATTATGATTGCCCCATTAAAAGCCTAATAAACTAAATTCCACTGTCTACCTTTTTATTCACTCCCAATCCTGATATTATTTCTATGTACTGAGAAAACTCATTTTAAAAGACAGGGGTAATTTGGAGAGGTAAGGAAATGCATGACAATCACAACATCATGGAAGGGTCACAGCTGTGGAAATGACCCTTGTTGTGACATTTCTTTTCTTAAAAACTGAATTTTTTCTTTAGGAAATGACAATGTGACGTTATTAAATGAGTCAATAGGCAAAGTGTCCTCATTAATTTTATTTTCTAAACAAGCAGGCACATCCAACCCCACTTCTCTACTTCACCATCTTTCTGTACACATCTTGTGGACAAAGGACCACAGCCCATCAGTGCAGATAGGGGGTCTCTGACACACTCCCTCTCAGGAACAAAGGTTCTGCAAAACTCCACTCAAATCCGGGAAATGTAAAATAGAATTGAGGTTTGGGTTTCTACCAGCAATGAACTACACAGGCTGCAGAAGGCTCTTCTCCCAGTATCTGAAAAATAAGGATAATTAGATTCTATAGTCTTCCCTCACTAGAATACCTGGAAATTAATGACCTAATATCCTCAATTTGCTTCACCCCTGTGGCACAAAGTGTGAGCAGAGTACTAAGAATAACTGTGTCCACTTTGTTTCTTAAGCTCTGACTTTCTTTATCTTCTTCCTTTTTTTTCCCCATCTGTCCACAATGAAAAACTAGTTAATTCTCCTGACATGGAACAAAGTACTTCTGTCTGCCATGGTCTGATTCATGCCAGAGCCTATTTCAGTGAAAAGAAATTAAGCAGCAGCTCTAGCTCACAAGCAAACAGCGCTTCTTGCCCCTCATATTCATCTTCTTTTTATCATGGTTGTTACTGAAAAGATTAGAGAATTGTATCCCACTCGGCTTTTACGCAGCCATCATTTTCTCTGCGTTGTCCTCCAAACCCATTTTCTTAGGGGCCATGACTGCAAAATTAGGCAAGGCAAGTCAGTGGTAGGGCACACATATATCAGATCCAGGGGGCATCAGTGGGACATGGCAGGCTTAAGTACTGCCTCACAAGGTCAGATGTACACTTAGATAGCATCCAAGTACATATAAGGTATGGCGGCCAAACATGCTGAGAGGCATCCTAAAATGGGCTAGGTAGGTGCCAGCCTTGTGGCAACACTTCTAGCATTTATCATTTCAGATTTGGAGGCTCTATTAAATAGGTACTGTTAAGTTCAATAAAGAACAGTAAAAGTTGTGACAGGGATGCATCAGGCTTTTAATATTTATTTGTATTTTATGTATATGAATTGCCTGAATGTATTTATGTGCATCCAGTGCATATCTGGTGCTCTCAGAGGTCAGAGATGGAACTGGAGCTAAAGAGTCATTGTAAGCTGCCATGTGGAACCTAGGCCCTCTACAAGAAAAAATGCTCTTGAACACTAAACCATCTCTCCACTGTCAAGAAGCATTTTCTTAATGCAAATGGATGTCTCAAAACTGGAATTGGGACCAATACCTGTAATCTCTATGATCAGAAGCAAAAAATGGGAAGGTTGTAAATTTGAGTCCAACATGAGCTTCATAGCAATCAAGGACAGACTGACTACAAAGTAAGATTTTTGTTTCAAAAAACCCTTCCGGGCTGGAGATACAACTCCATGGTAGAATGCTTGTCAGGCATGTGGCTTAGCTCACTTAACACCACAGTACAAAGTGAAAGACAGAAAAAGAGTGCCTCATGTATGTATGTGAGGTGCCAACTGAGTCTTGTGATAGAGATAATTGTATTTTACAATTACCAATAGGCGAGTTGAATTTTTTTTAAATAAAACTGCTTGGCTGGGTTAATATTTTTAAAGCAATGTTGGCAAAACTGGCAACTGGCGGAAAATGCCAGCTACCATCCAGGTTATGAGTGTTAGTGAAATATTCAAGGAATCATTTCCTGGGTGTGAGGAAATAACAACCGGATTGAGAATGAGAGCTGTTTCAGAAATTAGCAAAACTGCAAATTAACTAAATTAAATCAGTAAATAACTGCATTCTCACTGTTACCATATCTTATTAATGTTGCTATCTTGTTTCCTGTGGATTTCAATGAGTTCCATGGAATCTAAGCCATGATCAATGTGCCTAAGAAATGATGTAACTTTAAAAAATTGCTCATATATTTTAAGAGCATGGATGTTGTTGCCTGCATTCATGAGTGTGCACCACATGCATGCCTACTACCCAGAGAGGCCAGAAGAGGGCATCTGATCCCTTGGAACTGTGGTTGAGACACTATGTAATTTCTGGGAATCTAATCAGGTTCTCTGGAGAGCAGCCAGTGTTCTTAACCGCTAAGCCATCCTTCCAGCACTGTCATAACTTTTTAAAAGTATTTATTTTATTTTTGATATTTCCCCATCCTTTTCCTCTCTCCAGTCCTTTTATATACTCCTTTGACCTGTTTTTAAATTCATGTCCTCTTTTTTCATTATATATGCATATATATGTATATATATATATATATATATATATATATATAT
>CABHPP010116876.1:0-44156 GCA_902168425.1 Peromyscus attwateri
ACACACACACACACACACACACACACACACACACACACACACAAATATATATGTGTGTGTGCATGAACTTACTAATTAAAATAAATACATAAAAGAATCTATGTAGATTTTTCCTCTATTAAATAAATTCACTCAATAAAGTGATTTAAAGTATATATGAACATAAATACTTAAAGAATAGATGGCTCTAAGAAAAATAGATTTAATTATATTAGATGACTAAAGTGAATATTTGAAAATTTTATGTATACATACATACATACACAAACACACACACACCACACACACATATATATATTACACACACACATATATATATATATATATATATATATATATGTAGATGTAATTCTAAACAGTCTCATTAAATAAGAACACAAAGCCAAACGCAGAGTTGAAAGCCCAAGAGGTTAGAGCACTAGCAAAGCCTTTAGCTTACCAGTAGCTGCTGTCCTTCTCCCGAGAAAGAGACCTTCTCCTGTGTGACCCGTCTTTCTATTGCCTTTCTGTTCCACCTTCTCATTGGTTCTAAACCCAGCCCAACCACATGATTTCCTCATCACTGCCTGTCTATACAGACCTCCAGGTCTCTATGGTTCGTACTGAGATTAAAGGTTCGGGTCACGCTTGGCTGTGTCCTTGAACACACAGAGACTCTGCCTGCCATATGATCAGATTAAGGGCGTGTGCCATCACCGCCGGACTTCTGCTAAATGGCTTGCTTTTAGCTCTGATCCCCAGGCAACTTTATTTATTAACATACAAATAAAATCACATTTCCGCACAAATAAAATATTACCATACATACATTATACATATATAATTGCTCAGCTTTCTTCTCAAACTTTATACAAATACTATCTTTCACATGCATCATAAGTGCATGATAAATGACTTATCTTGACTTCTCATAGTGATGAAACATGAAAAGATCTTGTGATTTATGTGTTTGGGAATTTTAAGACAATTATTACTTAGAACACTCTCTGACCACTCCATAAAAATACACAGTGTCATAAAATAGCTGCCTACAAAGGATGTGATCCTGAACTTCTCAAGATGAAAAGTGAAAGTAGTTACAATAATCATAATTTTCAATTTTATGTAGTTAAGTGGTTTTACACAAAAAAATTAGCCTTCCAAATGACATAGCTATAATGTGTTAATGGTAGCATAACGTGTTATTACATTATGTAACATAATTTCATGGATATTATATATGGCGTTTTAGAAGCTCATGTACTTACAGTTATTAGAAGATACTCATTTTTTTAAACCTTTATTCTTCTTAACCCTATTACTTAATGTAATCCTAGAGGAGCTACTCTGCCTTTGATAAAAGGTCTCTGTATGGATTATATAACTTATTTTTTTGACAATTTAACTTACTGCTTCCCAATTTCTTCATTATCATGTTTTTACCTTTTTTTTTCCTGAATATTTAGATTATTATCTTAAAGTGATCCAAAAGTCAAAAAGTAATTATCATCTCAAAAACCTAGTTTATAATGAAAAGAATTTGCTTTTAAATGTTGGTTATCCATTCAAGAAATGTTAATAAATATGGATACATTTGGATATTTCTTTAATCCTCCATAGCTTAAAATATATATAATGCTTTCCCCAATTGTTGAAATCTTATTGTTTCTCAAATATTTAATGTATGAATGTTGTACTTGCCAAGTACATGGGTTTTGAGTAACTGCTCACACAAAGTTTAGGAGTATAGACATTAGCTTGAAGGGGACATGCATTCAAGTTACAAAATTCAAATTCCTGTAAAGGAAGAAACATTCATTTATAATAAACTAAAGTTTTTAACCACCAGTAAAATAACTTTACTCACTTCAAACAAATTTACTTTTTTGGATTCACTGAAATAATATAGCTAAATTAAGGAGTATATTACAGCTATTCAGAACCTGGGAAGATTTATTATTCTTCTAGTTAATGATTCAGTGTACCAGTTGGTCATTTCATAAATGAAAAAAATAGGTCAGTAAGTGTATGAACTATGAGCTGAGACTGCTACATACTCAGATCAGCTCAGACCCTCTTCTTGGAAGAAATGTCATTTAGCAATAATCGCATAATAAAACCTAGCAAAAAATTATCTAGTGCAAAAGTTTCAATCTCAAAGTATCTCCAAAGGCCTGTTTATTAAGGGCTTGGTTCCGGAATGGTAATACTGGGCACTGATGGAAGCTTTGACAGATGGGGTCCTGTGAGAGGCAGGTAGGGTTTAGGGGTGTGCTCTGTGGCTGCTGTGAAACCTCCTCCTACTCTTCACTCTTTTTGGTTTGCAGCCATGAGCTGAGAGCAGTGTTGTTCTACCATGAGATCCAACCACTGGGTTCACTACAGGCCCCAAGCAAGGCTTCTATCCCAAGGTGTGAGCACAGACTGTCTTTGTCTTTATAAATTAAGTATTGCAAGTATTTTATTACAGAAATGTGAAATGGAAACATATATACCAGTGACCTGAATCCAAGTCAATGCACAAATTACTGCAAATAATAGAGAAGCAAATTGAACATATTGAAATGGGGACATAAATGAATTGTTGAAGAGAATGGAGAAATACTATAAGGTTTGAATTTAGAGTAGCAAAGATTGAATAACGAGGCATCATCAGGAAAGATTTCAAAGCTAGAGGAAACAATGGTCAAGTTCCTCAAAAGCCCTAAAGTTATCAAATGTTTCAAAGTCAAAATTTCTGTTACTCTGCAATTGAGAGAAGCCAGATTCAGGCAACAGTAAAAACAGTGAAACATAGGGACAATCTGATGTTTGGCACCTTGCGTGCACAATTGTTTTCCAGAAAATTAGGGAATGGCCAATGATCTTCTATATGGCACAAATCATTTCAAAAATATATTGTTGCCTTATGTATGCTGAAAATGTGTTTGTGAAATTGTGGTAGAATTTTAGGTTCTATTTTTAGGCCCCAGATCCTACACTCTAGAATTTACTGTTAATTGAAGCAGATGAAGGAAAAGCATGGAAAAGTTGAAGGACACATAGAAAGAAAACTGACAGGGACCAGAATGTTTGGCCTGGTAAATTAGAGGAACAAGGGAAGGACTTGATATGCACTCTGTTACTTGAAGAATCCCAAAGATGATTTCCATCTGAACAGTTTTGTGAATGCCCCGCACCAGACTCTGGATAGATCCCAAAATCTGTCTTCTTACCACCTCACATGAACAACCCCTCCCCCGCCCCCCCACACTCCTCATACAAACTAAATAAAAATAATAATATTTAAAGAGCTAGTAATTTACTTGTATCATACATATGAGTCTAAATTTTTGTAAACCAATAACTTTTAAATTTTTACTTTATTCATCCTTGAAAGCAAGCTTTTATTACAGTAATGATCTTTTTAATGATTGGAAAGTTAAAAGTATCAACATTTTATATACGTGTATGTGTGTGTGTGTGTGTGTGTGTGTGTGTGTGTGTGTTCCTTATTTTATGTCAGTTTTATATGTCAATCCCTTAGGATGTTGTCACTTAGAAACAGAAGATTCATTAATGTGAAAGTCTGAGAAAATATCCAAATGTGTCTATGTTGCTTCTGTTTCTTGGAGTGCACCTGTTTCCCCTGACCCCTCCTATTCACATATCTTCTTAGCTGCTAAAAAGTTTTTACATTTTTTTCAAAGAAAATTAGCCCAATGAAAAGTGTTAAAGGAACTGTTTATGGAAAAGTGTTACTTTACTATTCTGTTTTTTATGAATTTACCCCATTTTTTGACTGTTTTCTCTTTGTATTCTTCCTGGAAGATGTTGACCATATATATAATACATTTTCTTAAAGTTTATTCTTTCTGATAAAAGTTTACCAAATATAACATTAAGTAGAATATTTAAAACATGTAAGTCACTACACATTTTTCTTCAAAAATACCTTAAGATGCCAGATCACCTGAGTAGCAATTAATTTGTTCTCACCATCTGTCCTATTCTTTCAACAAATGTGCATCTTAGATTTCAAGTTTTATGACATGTTTGGCGAACAAAGATACTACTATGTGGCTTCTACTTGTAATATAGGCCTGAACAAGATGGATGAAATAACAAGACACATCACCTAAGAGAACAAGATTACCTCAAGTCCAGGAAAATTTAATTTGTTTTGACTAGACCTCCTTTCAATCTATTAAACTTAGAAATTGAGATAGGTGATGCTCAGTCAACCATCAACCTAATTTTAGATATAAAGATGGGTTATTTTTTCACATATGAAGAACAGACTAGTAAATTTAATTTTGAATAAGTGTCTCGTTACATATGCTTGCTAGTTGGTCTTAAGCACATGGATTCTATTGCTCCTAATGCTTCAGGCCCCAGGTAGCTGGGGCTATACCAGTGCACCCAACAAAACTTTAACAGAATCTGCTAGATTATGCTGCCTTCTACATTTCTTTTCCTTTTTCTACTTGTAGGATTAGATCCTCTACTCCATCCAGGTACAAGCATATCAAAAATTCAAAAGTAGATGATTTGTTTACCAGTGGTCTTTGGGTTACTCCTGGCCTCCTTCTCTGTGTTGTTCACTGCTGATTGCATGATAGAAAGGTACAGCCACTTTGCTTTCTGTACCTTCTGTGTCAAGAATATGTCTATATGGCTCAATCTGACCAGTTAGAAAAATCTGGCTTAAGGAATATCTGTCAGGAGCCTTGTGAAATAATGTGTTAAAGGAATGGACATTAATTCAACTGTTTCACACATAGCATTCTCTTCCCACCTTTGGATAGAACTGCATGTGGACTGCAGTTGTATAAATCATGGTAAGATATTAAAGCAAAAATATTCATGATTCTGGGTTCCTGTTAATGCCATTTACCTTATGAATACAGGTTGGAAAAGTCTAACTGTGGACCTGTTGCTCAACTAGTAACAAATGCTAAGGACTAGTTAAGAAAAGTAGTGTCTATCAAAAATCTTACAATTCAAAGTATGGTCACCCTTAGCATCATGTAGAAGTTCTATGAAGATGACATCCCATGACCCAGACAAGCATGACCACAGAAAACTATTTAAGAGATTTATATCCTGTTAATATTTAAAACCCCTAAGTTAAGTTCTTGGGTGTTGAGCATGCTATTGCTTGCAATAGATAGGTATCATAACTCAGAGTACTGCAAGACTACTCAAGTTCTTTGACAATGTTTAATATGTGGTACCCTGGCCCAAGCATAACTCCGGAACCTCTCCTTCTTTCCTGCTTCACAGTATTTCACAGTTGAAAACTTATTATTTATTTATTTTTATTACTTCTCATTCATGCTCCTTACCAGAGGGAAAACTTGGCCTTTTAGATTTTTATTACTTATTTATTTAAATAAAAATTTTTGAGACAGGGTTTCTGTGTGTAGCCCTGGTTTCCTGGAATTCGTTCTGTAGACCAGGCTGGCTTCACGCCTACAGAGACCCCCTGCTTCTGTCTCCCAAGTGCTGGGATTAAAGGCCCACACTGTCACTGCCTGGCTACTTATTTATTTTTCATTCACTCAGTTACCTTCTCTTTTCTACCTCCCACTCTGGCTAAGCCCTTCCCCTGTCTCACTGGCTTCTGTTTTCATGTCATTTTGTGTCTGTCCCAATGTCACTCTATTCCTTTTGAGCCTCATTCTCCAATCTGGTCCAATTCATAAGGGTTTTATTTATTTTATCATGGACTGCAAATCATTTGACAAAGGCAGCTTATGGGAAGAAGAGTTTATTTCAGCCCTTGGTGGCACTGTCTATTGTCGTGGAGAGTTATGTTGGCAATAGCATGGTGCGACTGCTCTCATTGTTTCTGACGTCAGGAAGCAAAGAGATGAACACTTGTGCTCAGAAGAGCTTGTAGCTTTCTATACTAAAAGTATCATACTATTTTAAGCTATTAAAAGGTAAGAGCATGTGTTATACTAGATATTTTATAACATTTTGTGACATTTAATCTAGCCAACTCATAAGCTAATTTTGAATGTTTATCCCATAGTTATATTTTTGTTTTAATTTTATTGTTGTATGTGCATGGGTGTTTTGGCTACATGTACAAGTGTATATCACAGGCTTGTAGTGCCCCTGGAGGTCAAAAGAAGGGATTGGATTCCCTAGAGCTGGAGTTACAGGTGGTTATGTGCTATTCTATGTGTGCTGGGAATCGAACCAAGGCTCTCTAGAAGAACAGCCAGTTCTTTTAACTACTGAACCATTTTGGGTAGCTCAGTCCTACAGTTTTTTATGGAACAAATACTATGGTGTCAGAAAGTTTCCTACTTGCCATTATTAAAGTTAAGAATGATTTATTCCTTGTCCTTCGGAATAATAAGGATTTTGCTAATCAAAAGGATATTTTATTCCAGATCCAACTCAGTCTACATATTTCTTCTCTACTTTAGTCCTCGCTATGTACCTATGTTAGAAACTAGTGTGGGGGGATGAAGATATGCCATGGTAAGAGAAGACAAAAATTAGTAAATGGATATATGTTAGAAGATTTTTGTTTGCTTGTTTGTTTTTCACTTTTACTGTGAATATGTATGCTTTTCAAGTAAATATTTTCAGAAGTAAAAACATTTTTTTTCCTCTAGTTTGTACTGTGGGATGTTGTTCTGTATGCTGTGAATATGTGTTACTTTGATTGGTTGATAAATAAAATGCTGATTGGCCAGTAGCCAGGCAGGAAGTATAGGTGGGGTAAGCAGACAAGGAGAATTCTGGGAAGAGGTAGGCTGAGTCAGGAGACGCCAGGCAGACACAGAGGAAGCAAGATGACAAGGCAGAACTGAGAAAAGGTACCAAGCCACATGGCTAAACATAAATAGGAATTATGGGTTAATGTAAGTGTAAGAGCTAGTCAGTAAGCCTGAGCTAATGGCCAACCAGTTATTAATTACACTAAGCCTCTGAATGGTTATTTTATAAGTGGCTGCAGGACCACAGGTGAGAGAGATTTTTTGGTTTTACCTCCAGCCAGCCAGGACACAGGAAAACTTCCAGCTATAAGTTTACACTTACATACTTTCTTAGTACTTTCCATTGCTGTGAAGAATGGCCAAAGAAACATAAAACAAAGCATTTAATATGGAACTCATGGTTTCAGAGAGTATGAGAGTCCATGACTATCATGTGGAAGAACATGGCAGCAGGCAGGCAGACAGGCATGATGCTGGAGTAGTAGCTGAGAGATTACATCTGATCAACAGCATGAAAGAAAGAGGGAGTTGGGGAAGCATGACCCAGGCTTTTGAAACCCCAAAGTCCATCCCCAGTGACTCACCTCCTCCAATAAATCCACACCTCCTAATCTTAAACAGTTCCACCAACTGAGGACTAAGCATTCAGACATTTGAGTCTATGGAGCCATTCTCAATCATATCACCGCACATATCTATAATTTTTCCCAACTTTTAGGGAACTAATTCTGATATTATGACTTGTGATTTCTCAGAGATACTTCTACCAAATCAACTTCCTCATTTTCCACCTCTGAAGCCCTATTGGCTTATATTAGCACTGGAGTGTGAAGGCAACTATTCCAATGCATGTACAGGATCACATTGCTGGTGTCCCTTCTGCTACCTGTCTTGGAAACCAGATGCATCTTCCCATTGTGACATTTGGGTAGGTAGTGTGTCTTGTTTCTTTTCATCACCAATTCTCCTGAACTTTGGACAGTACCTGTTATATCTCAACAGTAATGCTGATGTTGGAGTAGCTATGCAGTGAACATTCTATAAATCTAAGATTAAGCTTTGTGGTTTAAAGAAAGTGGATGCAGAAGAAAAGTTGGCCCAACATTTAATACAAAGACACTTAGAAGGGCTGCAAACACAGCTGAGTATAAACAAGTTTCTCAGAATCTAAAGAGTCCCTTCTTAAAACCTGGGTGAGTTAGTTCCAGTATTCAAACACAGCAGTATATTCGTTTTCTACTAGGTCTTAGAAGTTATTTTTGTAGCGTGTTTTCTCCTATGGATGCTAGTAACCTGCCTCTCTGCATGCCTCAGCACTTTAGGATCTGTGTAGGGCAAAGCAGAGCCTGTCTTCTATTCTGTAAAAGTTAGTCATTAAAAAGGCTTTAGCTTTTCCATTTTTAAAAGATTTAAAAAGGCCATCAAAAGAGTTGCATGAATATGGAAAAATTAAAGATAAGAGAAATGACCATTTATTTTTTAAGCTACAAAACCAATTATAGAATTTGTTCACTGAAGAGGCTTTGATGGACCTTGTCTTTTTGTCCTTTTTTTCCCCCATTTTTTTCCATCTTACTTTTTCTTTAATCTGACTTGGACTTTTGAGACAGATACCTTTAAAATAAATGGAAGTAAATTCTGACTTTTTAAAATGAACCTAGTGTCCAACTAAGCCTCTGTGGGTTAGGCTCCTAATTACTCAACACCCTGAAGGTCCAATAAATAGTGGATAGGGACAATAGTCAGCAATGTACACCTCAGTGTCTAGCAGACCATAAGCCAACTTCTCATGGTATTAGACAAGGACTGTATTAGTCAATGATAATTTTCTGGAAAAAGAGAGTAAATTACCTTTAAAGAGTTATTTATATCTGCAAATTATTTTTGTTTTATGTTGTTTGCATACAGGAGTGTCCAAACCATGCCAAAGAGAATAAGTCAAAGGGATAGGGAATAAGTGAGACTAGAAAAAAAAAAAAAAAAACAACTCCTAACCTTATTCCACAGTCATTTGCTGGACAAGCAAGACCATTCCCATGGAATTCAAATTAGAGTTTAAGTTTGCCCATTGTATAAATTACTCTCCATGCATACTCTCTAATTTAACATCGATGCTGATTTTAGATCAGTCTAGCTGTGACATGGAGGATAGATTATGCAAAATCAGTAAAGACTGAGGAAAAAGAACATTAGAGTGGCCCCATGGGCAAGTTCAACTTATTCTCTTCTCCCAGAGCCTACATTATTTATAAAATCAGATGACAAAAAAACCTTTAAATTAATGAAAAATTAAGTTTGAAGTCTTCATTATAAAGATGTAACACAGTTATAATTTAAAGTGGAATGATTAATAGGAATGATTCTGCGTTCCAGGAGCTCACACTTGCTTCACTTGAAAAGAAAGGGAATACCTGTCACCATCCAAGGTCAGAGCCAGGCCCACAACATTGATTATTCTCTGTGTTGCTGCTACCAGTTATGCTCTCTGTAATAGTCTCTATCTCTTGTGATAGAAACTTCTTTGTATAGAGGAATGAGAGCCACACTTATCTGTGGCTACAAAAATAAAAATTTATAATAGAGTTATAAATTGTATTGGTTTAGGAAAGATGACAATAGTAAGTTCTCCTCCAGGCTCTGTAACTTGTACTGCCACAGCTGGCCCAGTTTACAGTACCAGTCTGAATTCCCTCCTATTGAGTCAACCTTAAGTCCAGTTGGTAACCCACAAAACAAACTTTGGGGATATTGTATTGACTGGTAGCAGGGGTTCACAACTGGATAGGAATATCGACTGCTTTACTCTCTGGGCAGCTTTCATAAAACTTTCAAGTAATATGAGACCTGGTCCAAAGGGACGGTGTTTCCAGGTCACTTACAGCTTGAGTCCTCCAAATTCTGTGTCTAAAATATGTGGGGTATTTAGCAATAGGATCTTACCTTCAAGTTCTGGGAGCCAACCAAGGACAATGGCAATAGCTATATCATCTTCGGAGTTTCTTGAACTTTCATGACCAACCTTAAAGGAGATTTCCCATGCCTGGCATTGTGATTTTTGTTTAGTCTGTATCTCTTTGGTTCACTATCATGCTGTGAGTTATAGCTCTGTTTAAAATATAATATAAATTATATGCATTATGTATTTTAAATAAGCTTATAAAATAAGTTTTCCAAGTATCCTTTTCAGTCATCTTTAGTGTTATTTTTCCTTTCTTCTTTTACTTCTGTTTTACTCTCTGTCCCCTCTCCCCAGTAGAAGAAGTCTCTGTCTCCTTCCCCCATTTCCCCTTTCATAGTACCCATGGTCTGACATCTCTCTCTGTCCCTCAATATTCCCTGCTTCCCCATTTGTCCCTTTATACTTTCTTGGATTCTATGGTTACTTTGCGTCATATATGCAAATCAAAAGCAACTGTACTCAGATTCACAAATAAAGGAGAATATGTCTTGTTTTTCATTTTGTTTTGTTTGTTGTTGTTTGTTTTCAGTTTTAATTTTTTGTTTTTGTTTTTGTTTTGTCTTTCTGGATCTGTGTTACCTTACACATAATATATTATGAGTATATTTTCAGGTTTGATCCCATTTACCTTCAAATTTCATTTGTTTTGTTGTTGCTGTTGTTTTTTAAAGTTGAACAAGAAGTACCCCATTGTGTATATGTAGCACATTTTTATATTCCATTAATTGGGTAAAGAACATTTAGATTGTTTCCACTTTCTATCTGACAGTGGGTGCCTAATTAGAACACCTACAGTGTAAGATCTACACCTGAAGCTCAGGCAACCTTGAAGAAGAGGATGCAAAAACAATGTAAATTCCTGAAGACTAGGAAACCTCTTGCTAGATAGTGTTTTTTTATAAATTACAAGGAGGATACACTCATAAATCTCAACAATGTGGCTGCCTAAGTAAGAACAGTAATGACATCATCAGTATACATGCTGATGCTGGTGGTTAAATTTGATAAATCCTACCCATAGATGAAGAGCTAGGAGCAAACAGTGGCTGCTGAGAAAAGGAGAATCAGTCTTCTCCTGAGACAGACACAATGACAGATTATCCAGTCCAAGGGTGACATTAAGTGGATTCAGTTGGTAATTCTTTGTGTTGTTGTTGTTGTTATTGGTGGTGGTGGTGGTGGTGGTGTGTGTGTGTGTTGTGTGCAAAACAAAAATAATTAAAAAAGAAGAGCTTGTGAATTTGAAAAGTAGTAGAGGAGAATACAAGGAGATGGATGGGATAAGGGATGGGTGGAAATAATCTAAATATAATATTTGTATAAAATTCTCAACAGTTTTAGATTAAGAAAAAAATAAATTATAGGTTGTACTTATTTTTTTTACCTTCTTGAGCCTCATAAGTTGCTAAGGGTACTATTGCCCATGGCACAACTTGCAAAAAATTTAATACTGAGGAAGTTTAAGTGTTAAGTGGATGAAAAGGTATCACATCCCCAGATGCCTGGAGGCTGAATTATTTGTTCTTGACCTAACTTTATGCTAGCATCAATATTAACACCTCTACATCTAAAACTTCAAATTACCTAGGAGCATCTGCCCTGGAGTAAAGTTTAAGAAAAGTACATGAAATTTTAATAAACAATTAACTCATTGTCACATTTTTCATTTACATGAGAACGTTGGTTAAAGATTCAATCACTGTGTTTATCATTTAAAAATATTATTTCTAACACACCACAACAAACCACTCCTCTGAGCCAAATCATGCTTAACCTTCTCCAGAGTTTAGCTGCGTGAGTCTTCCTGATCCTCCTCCCCTCCATACACCTTTCCCAACACCCCATATCCAGCCTACTCTCAGATCCAGAGCCCTACCCTAGACTGCCCATATTTGCCTGTGTCATAACCAACCTCTAGGCATCATCCATGACTGTACCTACTTGCCTGTGACCCATAGAAGCCTTAATTAAAAGTCTACCAAAAGAAGGTCAGGGCCAGATGGTTTTAGTACACAGTTCTACCAGACTTCAAAGAAGAGTTAGTACCAACACTCCAAAAACTATTCTACAAAACAGAAATAGAAGGGATGTTGCCAATTCATTTTACAAGGCCACAGTTGCCCTGATACACAAACCACATAAAGACTCAACAAAGAAAGAACATATATCCAAATATTCTTAGTAAAATGCTTGTAAACAGAATCTAAGAACACATCAAAAAGGTCATCTACCATGATCAAGTAGGCTTCATCCCAGATATGTTGGGATGGTTCAATTTACAAAAAGCAGTCAATATAATCTGCCATATAAACAAACTGAAAGACTAAATCCATACAATCATCTCATCAAATGAAGAGAAGGTCTTTTACAAAACCCTACACCCCTTCAAGATAAAATAATGGAGGGATTTGGGATATAAGGGACATACCCCAACATAATAAAGACAGCATACAGCAAGCCCATAGCCAACATCAACTTAAATGCAAAGAAACTCAAAACAATTCCACTAAACAAGATAAGGTTGTCCATTCTCTAAGTATATATTCAATATAGTACTTGGAGTCTTAACTGGAGCAATAACACGACTGATGGAGATCAAGGGGATACAAATAGGAAAGGAAGAAGTGGAAGTATTTGTTTACAGATGACATGATAGTAAACATAAGTGACCCTAAAAATTCCACTGGGAAACTCTGACAGCTGATTAACAATTTTTATCAAAGCAGTTGAATACAAAATTAACTTAGAGAAATCAGTAGCCTTCCTACATACAAATGAAAAATGAGCTGAGAAAGAAATCAGGGAAACCACACCTTTCACAACAGCCTCAAATAACAACGTATCTTGGAGTAGTTCTAAACAAGCAAGTGAAAGACTTCAAGTCTTGGAAGAAAGAACTCAAAGATGATATTAGAAGATGGAAAGATCTTCCATGGTCATAGATCAGGAAGATTAACATAGAAAAAAAAACGGCTATCCTACCAAAAGCAATCTAGGATTCAATGAATTCAACAATTCAATCAAAATTCCAAGACAATTCTTCACAGACCTTGAAGAACAATTCTCAACTTTATATGGAAAACCAAAAAATCCCAGGATAGCTAAAATAATGCTGAACAATAAAAGAACTGCTGCAGTTCTTATGATTTCTAATTTCAAAATGTACTATAGGGCCATAGTAATAAAAAAAACTATATGGTATTGGCTTAAAAACAGACATATTGATCAATTGACCCATTGACAACTAAGGCATAAACTCACACACATATGGATACCTGATTTTTTATGAAGAAGCCAGAAATACACACAGGAAAAAAAGACAACATCTTCAACAAGTGGTGCTTTGTCAATCTAGATGTCTGCATGTAGAATAATAAAAATATATCCATATCTATCATCCTACACAAAATTCTAGTCCAAGTAAATCAAAGACCTCAACATAAAACCAGATACACTGAACCTGACAGAAGAGAAAGTGGGGAATGGCCTTGAAAGCATTGGTACTGAAGATGACTTCCTGAACAGAATAGGCACTAAGATTAACAGTTAAGAAATGAGAGCTCATGAAACTGAAAATCTTCTGTTAGTCAAAGGACACTATCAATTAGACAAAGTGGCAGCCTACTGAAGGGGAAAAGATTTTAACCAAATACACATACAATAAAGGGTTAACATTCAAACTATTTAAAGAACTCAAAACACGAGATACCAAGAAAACAAAATAATCCACTTAAAAATGGGGTACATATTTTTTCTTTTTTTTATTTTATAATTTGATTTAATTTTACATATCAGGCACAGATTCCCCTGTCCTCCCTCCTCCCGCCCCCCTCAGCCCTCCTCCCAACCCACCCCCCATTCCCATCTCCTCCAGGGCAAGGACTCCCCTGGGGATTCAGCTCAACCTGGTGGATTCAGTCCAGGAGTACATACTTAAACTGAGAATTCTCAAAGGAGAAAACTCAAATGACTGAGAAACATGTAAAGAATTTTTCAACATCCTTAGCCATCAGGGAAATGCAAATCAAAACTACTTTGAGATTTCATCTCACACAAAATCAGAATGTCAAGGACGAATAAAACAAGTGACAGCTCGTGCTAGAGAAGATGTGGAGTAAGGTGGGAATGCAACCTTGAGCAGGTGCTATGGCTATCAGTGTGGTGCTTCCTCAGGCAGATGAGAATGGATCTACCTCAATAGCCAGCTCTACCACTCTTGGGAATATAAACAAAGGATGTTTCATCCTACCACAAAGACACTTGCTCAAGGATCCTCATTATTGCTCTATTCATAATAACCAGAAATTGAAAATAATCTAAGTGTCCCTCAAAAGATGAATGAATAGAGAAATACGGTACATTTAAACAATGGAATATTTCCCAACTATTAAGCAAATGAAATCATAAAGTCCCCAAGTAAATGGATAGAACTTGAAAAAAAAAGTCCCAAGTGAGGTAACTCAGACCCAGATAGACAAATATGGCATGTAGTAGCTTATATGTGGATATTAGCTGTTACATCATTGATAAGCAACATTGTTCTACAATTCATAGAACCACAAAGGGCTGATATAGAGTTAGAGAGTTGAGAGCAGAGTCAAATCGATCTCTCTAGGAGAGGGAAATAAAATAGATAGTTAGTCATGGATGAGAGAGGTACTGAAACGGGAGGATCAAGTAGGAATATGGAGGGAAGAGGGGGAAAAGGGAAGAGAGTACAGTAGAGACAGCTAAATTTAAGAGCCATTTGAGAGGTAGTATGAAACAATACAGTGGAAGCTTTATTAAATATACATATATATAAAGGAAATCGAAACAAAATTACCAAATAATGGGACAGACAAAGCCCAAACTGGCCATCTCTTGTCACCAAACAAAGCTTCCAGTACTAGGATTAGGTTACACACAGTTGACATTTTGGCCAAGGGAGTCCCACAGGAATCCCCAATGAACACAGGCTGTGGCCAAGACTATAGTTTGCTCTCCACACACTGATAGCAAGGCCCCACTGCTGAAGACAACACCCAAACAACTCACTGAATATGGAGAAGTTTAGCTGGTGCATACCTAGAGTCTTCACCCGTACATGCTAGCATCTTTGGTGCAGGAAGGTACTCTGAATGCTACCGAAGGAGAAACGTAAGCACTGACCCAGCCACAAACCTGCAAATTTCAGTAGTGCAATGGTGGCACTAAGCTTGTGGGATTAACCAACCAATATCTGATTTGACTTAAGGTCCACTTCACAAGATAAAATCCATACTTGACCCAGCTTAGATGACCAAGAATCTAGGACTAGACAGCCCAGTAACTTAGGGCAAAACCAAACAATACTGTTCTTAAAAACAAAACAAAACAAAAACAACAAGGAAACCTAGCAATATAATGAGTCCTAATGACATCCTGCTTCACTCATAGATCAGTGCCTTGCTCAGCCATCATTGGAAAAGATCCCTCCTACAGCAGATGAAAACATATCCAAAGACATACATCCAAACATTATACAGAGTGTGAGAAACTTTGGAACACTCAGCCCTAAATGGAATGTTTCCATTAAGTCCTTCCCATCATGGCTCAAGGAACCCCACAGAAGAGGAGGCAGAAGGAGTGTAAGAGCCAGAGAGCATGGAGGTCGCCAAGAATCCAAGGCCCTCTAAACCAATAGGATTGATGCACATATGAACTCATACAGAATGAGGTAGCATACACAGGGCCTACAAGGGTCTGCACCAGATGGAGGTCCTAGACCTGAAAGGAGAAATGGACACATGCCCCATCCATAACTCAGATGCTATCTCCAATTGATGATTACTTGCAAATGAAAATTTAGTTTTCTATGAGCAAGTCTCACTGGGAAAACAAACTACTCTTAATGGTAGACTACATGCCCAGCAGTAGATGACCAGCAGAAAGAAAACTCAGTGGCATCTTAGGAGATTCCTTGACTCATAATGTCATGTCAGGGCTTTTCATATGTGTGTGTGTGTGGGGGGGGCTCTCATTTTAATCTAAAGATCTTTTCCAATGTATTGTGGCTTCCAGTTTAGTGTTTCCTGAATATGTAATGGAGTGGCTCACTATGTTTATATCTGTTTCTTTTGCTTTTTCTTGGGCTCTTTTCCTTCTGTTTATTTGTTTTGTCCTTTTTCTGATGTGTTAGGTTTTATTTTATTTTATTTTTTATCCCTTAGAAGCCTGTTTGTATAGTAATGAGAGACAGAAAAGGGATGGATCCAGATAGGAGAGGAGATGCAAGTAATTGGCAGGAGTAGAGGGAGGGGAAACCATAAACAGAACATATTATCTGAAGAAAAATCTATTTTCAATAAAAGGAAAACAAAAACAAAATATAAGGAATCATGGAATCTAAGAGCCGCTGGTTCTTTGAAAAAATAAACACAATTGACAAATGGGCTCAACTGACCAAAAGAAAGAAAGAAAGAGAGAGAGGACCCAAATCAATGGAATCAGGAATGAACAGGAAAATATTACATCAGACACCAAATAAATTCAGAATATTTTAAGGAAATACTTTAAAAACATATACTATTTATTTGGGAACTAAACAACCCTATTTATTTGTGAAACCTAAGAGAAATGGGTTGAGTTTACATACTAGGTGAAACCACCAAAATCAACAAAAAGAAGTCAACAACATAAACAGACCCATTCTAAATGAGGAGATTAAAATTAATAAAAAAATCTTTCAACTAAAAACATTGTTGAGGGCCAGAAGGATTCACAGCAGAATTCTATCAGACTTTCACAGAAGATATCTAGCCAATTCTTTATAAGCTATTTGAAAACAATCAAAAACAGGAGAAATCACAAACTATGAACCCAGCATCACTCTAATACCCAAACCAGTTAAAGATACAACAGAAAAGAAAGATATAGACCAATATTACTGAGGAAAAAGATTTTAAAATGCTAAATAAAATAGATGGAAATAATATAGACAAACATCAAAATTATTATCGCTCAAGACCAAGTTTGTCTTTATCTCTGAAATGCAGGAATGGTTCAATATAGATACAAGTTAACAAATGACATAAACTACATGATGGTACTAGATGGAGCAATAAGACAAATGGAACCTAAAGGGACATGAATAGAAAAAAGAAGTCAAACTATCCATACTTGCAGATGACAGGAGATTATACATCAGAGATTGCATAATTCTACCTGAAAATTTCTGGGAGTGATAAACAAATTTAGCAATATGGTGGGATACAAAATCAACTTTCATAAATCAACATTATCTCTGTATATTAGCAATAAACAAAACCAGAAAGAGATTGTGGACACTCTCCAATTCACAATAACCACAAAGAAAACAAAATTTCTAGAAATAAATCTAAACAAGAAAGTGAAGAACCTTTATAATAAACATTTAAAACATTTGAAGAAAGACATAGAAAGTGGACATGTATCCTATGCTCATGAATTAGAGATAATACTGTGAAAATGACTATTTTACCAAAAGCTATTTACAGATTCAAAGCAATCACAATCAAATCCCATCTCATTCTTCACAGATATAGAAAAATAAAGCTATCCTAAAATTCATGTGTGCCTATTCTTTAAGTCACTCATTCACCATCTGTTCATACTCCCATAGACTTCATCTCAACTCTAGAAAATAATGAAATACCACAGCCTTGCAAGCAATCATTGTCTTTCCTAAATTATATATCTGTTTCACCTACATAATAAATTCTAAAACAACATGAATCAATTCCTTGTCTTATTCACGTTTATCCAGTATGTAAAAAATATTTTAATTGTATTTTTCTATTTACTAGTGAATTTATAGATTGAGAAACTACAAAAAGTACTTAATGAAATTCATTGTAGTGTATGAGAGAGAAGTGCAAAAACAGTTCCACTCATTGTAACAGAAGTAATGATTTATCCAGTCAGTCATTTTTTTTTCACATCTTATGCTAAGTGTTCCTGTGTGCCTCCACCACACTAGAGGAACAATGAATTCTTATAATGAGTAATTCAATGAAACACTACCTGATACTATATGTTTTCTCACATGCATTAGAAAGTAGAAGTAGAAAGACTTATCTTTTCTATCATCAAGTCTTGGATACGCCTCAAAGATCTCTAAACATTCAAACTCTCTTGAAACCTTGTTTTTGGTGTAGGCTTTCAATATCTATTGCTCATATTAATAAAGCAATATTACTGTTATCACTAATAAAAGCTACAAGTATATTCTAATTTTATTATTGTCTATAGTAGGGCATTTTTACCTCATGTATTCTTTAGAGTCACAATTATAAAAAGAAACTTAGGTGTGTAATTCTCTCACAATGATATTCTATTACTCTTAAAATGATGCACCCTGGGACTGGAGAGATGGCTCAGCGGGTTAAGAGCACTGGCTACTCTTCTAGAGCACCCAGGTTCAATTCCCAGCAACCTCATGGTAGCTCACAACTGTCTGTAACTACATTTCCAGGAGACCCAATACCCTTCCACAGGCAAAACAAAACACCAATGCACATTAAAAATAAGTAAACAATTTTTAAAAAATTATGCACCCTAAACTTCCATTACTCAGGATACCCATTCTATTTCTTTAGCTACACTTCCCACTCAGAAGAAATTTCATGATCTTGTCAAAAGAAAATTAATATTTTGAAATTTAAATATGCAATATGCATCTTGAGCAAATATAAAAATGTAGAAAGAATTCCTTAGCCTATTGTCAAACTAGGCAGAGTGACCATTCCGTATGTTATATTTGTATAACCTTTCAATATTTATGATTTAATATTTACTAAGAAAATATACTTATGTAGATCTTAAATTATTATTATTGTCCTCATTTCCCAGGAAATCTGCATATAAATCCTTACTATATACATTCAGGGGGACTACAACATTGAAAGAAAAATGAATGATTATGAGTAATTGAAGTGAGAAATTGTCTTTATCTTCTTATGATATAAATCAGAAAACAAAGAAAGAATACAAACAGATAGCAGAGTAAATCTCTCCTTCCAATTTGATTTCCTTGGAGAAACTTGACTGTAGAGTTATGTAATGGACTCATTCAAGAAAGTTTCATGAAATAACAAATATCTATGTGTTTTCTGGTAAGGGAAAATAGTTACTGGTAAAGAATACTTTAAAAGAAAATTCAATTAAAACTTTAATTGGAAGTTTTAAAAGAAAGGGCAATAAACAAATACAATGTACTGTTTTCTCTTAGTATGTGAATAATATATTATTATATGACTTCTAGATTTTATATGCTATATGTGGCCTGGCCTGAGGACTAGAAAAGTAGTTCTTTCAATAATGTGATAATTTAGTTTTTGTTGCATTAATAATTTGCAAAAATACTATTTTGTGAACAATTTCTTCAGAATCATAAATACTATGAAAAATACCGACCTTAAAAAAATCACTCAAAGAAAAAAATTCAGTTATTGGATAATAAACGGATGAATATCTCAGTCATAGAACACTTCACCAGCACATGTGGAGTCTTTTGCTTGAACTATAAACAAAACAAGACAACAAGAACTATCCCCCAAAGAAAATAAAAACAAAGCAACAATCTGAGAGTCTCCAAATATTATATTCCTGCTTTGCTTCAAATAAATATATATTGAAAGGTGATATGTACACCATTTTCTTTGTTATATATCATGTTGTCAAGAAAATCAGTAAGTGTTAAGAAATTCTTTATATGAGGTTGTCCATTTCAGTATATTAGAAAACGAAAATGGTTTCTGGAGTATGCCATTGGATTCACAAAAGTCCTGGTAAAGAAAAACCCAGCGGCTGCAAGAGCATCCAGGTTCAAGGTCCTGACACTACCCTAAGAGTCTCTGATCACAGAGGGAGAGATCTCAGCTGGACTTCAGCGGGATTTTTTTTTTAAGTGCAAGAGAAACAAGGATTGTGGGAAGGCCCCGAGGCTGGAAAAGCAGAGTGAAGGAGGAAGAGCTGTACAGTCAACATAGGAAATGAACAGGTGCCAGGCAATACTTAGATGCTCCATTGAATAAGGAAATAGGAGCTCCTTACTAGGGAGGCAAGCTTCTTTTTGAATATCTCCCAATCACAGACTGAATTGGATTTGCCAAACCCTCCTGACTCGATCATCAGAGATTAGTGACTACTATCTTTTCATTATCCCCTCCAATACTTCTAAAGAAAGCTTTCTTGTTCTATGGGCATTATGGATAAAGGGAAGTTTTCAGCCTCCAGGGCTGTTAATTTACAGCTTCCATGAGTATTAGAGTTCAAGGGAAGTAATCCTTTCAAAAAGTGTACATTAAGTTATTTCTAACTAAATCATGAGAAAGAGCTTTCTTTTTTAAACCAATTACTAAGCATTAAAATTTACCAATTATGAGGGGCTTTACTGACAAGGTCATTTATAAAAGAATCATTCAGTCTAGCTAGAGAAAACCACTACTGAGCACACAGCTAAAAACAATTCTTCAGCTAAATTCTCAGGAAATTAATGTTTCTGTTATCTATGTTTGTGTTGCAGGAAGAAGTGGTGAGAATGTTGTATCCTTGAACTGAGAAGCTGCCTCTCCGCTCTTTGGAGAGAAGCAGAAAGTTTGATCGCAGTGGCAGACCTGAGCAATTTGGATGCACTGAGTATTGATTTCTTTCCTGTATTTATTCTATTTTTGTGTTAGAAAACGTTAAGTATCTGGAGAGGGATGGCAAAGTGGGCATTTTTAAAACAGTTTGACATGATGGAAAGCCTTCATATTTGTCAAGGTGTTTCCCTGCTATACGGAATTGTTTTCTTTTCACATTTTTTGTTCTCAACGGATGTCATATCCTTGAAATGTGGCAGATTCATCTCTCTGAAGTAGCAGTTTTTCAGCTCAACAGCAGAGAAGGGTCAGTTGTGGATTGGAGAGCCATGGTAGGCTGGCTGACATAGCCTTATAAATCTGCTCCACATTTTACTAATCTAGCAGTTGGTGGGTGAAAGAAATTGTCTGCATTCACTATGTGGCACACAGATCAAACATTGCTTAGCATCATATGCTAACCAGGAACAGAAACTCTTGTTGTGTCTCAAAAGGTACCAGAGCTCCAAAAATGGTTTCTCTGGCAACTGTAGAGTCAGCTGAATTACAATTCATAATTGACCAGACGCTGGGGCCCAGGATTTTCTGTATCTACCAAGCTTCGATGGGGAATGTGGAGTGTGCAAAGTGGTTACCCCTCCCAGCTTCCTGGGTTCTTTGAGACAGAACCAGTGAAGCACAACTCTGCTCAGCTCACTGGAAAGATTTTTTTCTCCTTCTTTACAATTCATTCAGAACTGCTTTGAATTTCTTAATAGATCGTTGTCCTGGGCAACAATCCTGCTTACTTTGGACTGTTTTGTGTTCTTCATACATGTTGAGCTCCAATTGTTCTGAAGCTTTAGACTCACTTTATAAACTGTCATCTGGAAAGCATTGGAAAATGTTACCTTTTGCATCCTTTACTAATATCACTTTTCTCTAACACAACCAAATATAATAAGAATAATAATTTGTCAGGATGCTAAAAAAAAAAAGTCTCCCTATTCTTTTCCAGGAGGATGTTTCCAATTGGTTGTTTTGAACCAACCATAATTATGAAAGTCTCTGAATATCTTAAATAAGTTTGTGGAACACTTCCCAGCTCATGATGGCAATAATTTACATTTGTACTTATGTGCAAATAGTCTTGAAATCTAGAAAAGTACTAGCTAATTGAAACATTAACATTACTGAAATCTGTCACAAATGTAGAATAATTCTAAATGAACCTAAATAAAAAGGAGCTTTGCATATCCTGCGAAGTATCCAAGCACATTCTTCCACTGGTTAATGAAGAAAGAGGCCGGCTCATTTGTGGTTGAACTTGGAATGCATCATCATTGCATTCACAGTTGTTTTATATTGCCCATGGAGGCTGATTTAATCTATTCTGGTGAAGAGGGTGAGCTGTGAGGAATATGTACTTTTCAAGTTGTCAGGTCCCATAATAATGCACAGTCCTTAAAGGCAAAGAATGTGTAATTACTGCTCTTAAATGAAGCTGGTCGAGAAAGCGCCATCTTCCTAGAGACATCTCACTAGCCACAGGAAAAGACACCTTTCATCTGCTTACTATTGTCAATCTCATGATTGGTCTCCAGCATCTTCAGTGGAAATGCCACCACCAATAAATTGAAAAGTAATTCAATTAATGCTACTCTGATGCCAGGACTACTTTTTTCAAGTCTCCTTGCTCACTCAATGACTTTCCTGTTTCATTGATTCTAGGCACTTGAGTTCCCTGTGAATATATGTGACCAAGGGTTCTTTCTTTTGCTTTTATGGCTTACTATAGCATAAATTGCTGCAGATGTGAATGTTCTTATTGGCATACATGGAAGAATGACCTTATTTTATAGTGCTATTATAAAAGCATGGTTTAAACTAGCCTTTCAATTTTTGTGTGACAGAAGAAGGGGCTAATCTTACGGGTCTTGACCTCTCTCAAGCATTCAAACTATTGATGACAGAACACATGGCTCTTTACATTCCCTGCTTGTCATTTTCTTGGCCTTAGATGGTTCCCAACCCATTTCAGTGTGTACGCCTTATTGACGTCCTGCATTGGAGGCTAATGCATCTTCTCAGGCTCAGTGTCTCTGGCCTATACTTCTGTACGGATTAAGAGGGAAAAAGAGCTTTCCAAATAAGTCCTAGGCGTTTCCAACCCATGGCAACAGAAGTACCCCTGGAGGCCTGGACTCTCCACCTTACTAATAAGAATACCTAATCAATGTATTATTTCAAGAAACTGGTTGATCATCCAATTTCAAGGCTCAGATTTGATCACTAAACTAGGTCTTTATTAGAGGCATCTCGGGTTTTTATTACAGAAGCAGATGTCTCAAATAACTCTAATTCTACATTCAACACAAGTTTTAAAGAGGATCCTATTTAGTATAGTTATTCTTCCTTAAATGGTTTATCAAAAGGCAGCCCAAATTTAGAGCATCCATTTCTATTTTTTTCATAAGAATATATAAATGTGCAATATAAAATCATGGAAGATGTGCTAATGCAGTAAAGAGGAAGAAGCAAACAACACTTAAAGAAGCTGTCCTCTGCTGTCTGAATGTTTAAGGTTTTCCTTGAGGATATCAGGGCCCACGATACCTGTCACTCCTCCATTCCCTCTCATAGTTTCCCTATACAGTTACTGCTACTACCCTTATCACATTTACTTGATATGTCAGGGTATTCTGGAGTCTGGTCAAAAATAAAATGTGCATTGTCCTAGTGAGAACATTTTTCTACCCACTGTGCTGCAGAAAAATGGATGAGACTTGCAGACTCAATCAGATTTTCATCTCCTTTGTGAGGTTAGAATGGGACGTTCAAAGAAAGACTGAAGATAATAGGATGTGTTCAAGTTGCTCAGAGATACACAGAAAGGAAGCAGCAAGCAGAAACTATTGGGTTACAGAATTCAGGGTTAAGAAAATGACTGAATAGAGAGGAGAATAATGAGGGTCAGTTTTCAAGTAACAGCAGATGCTATGGACACAGAGAGTGACACTCTGAGTTGGCATCAGGTACAACACAAAAGCAGAAAGGAAAAATGGGATGCTTGCTGAGGGCAGAGCTTGTTTCCCAGAAAGTAGTTTCATATTAAGTGCTCATCCACAATATGTAGCATTGTTGTTCTGGGTGAATGATGAAGTTTAATGTTCATTTATCCTTCCTGCTTTATCCTTTCAAGAGACCACAACTGCAGTAGACAGCTGATCATAGGAAACAGAAATTGGTGGAGTACTAATAATCATTTTATGGAGGGAGAATGACAACACTTGCTTGCTTATGTCACTTGCATGGTAGAGAAAAAATTAGAAACTTGTCCAAAGAAGTTCTTAATTCACTATCAGGATAGCATTAAAGTATTTTAAGGGGGGATAGTATGCTCAGACAATTTATAAACATGGGAGTTTAGGATGGAGATCAGATATTAAGTTTAAGTAAGATTTACAATTAACATTAGTTTATTAAACCTCTATGAAATCTTTTGAAATTGAGACTAAATATTTCAGTTTATCCAGGATGAGAAATACATTTTTCATTTCATCAGAATAACATATATCATCTCACCAAATATATTTTCATGATAGATAGTTTTACACTGCCATTTGTCATTAAGGGACATTTGAGGGGTAGTATAGAAACCAAATACAGAAGAAACTTCCTAAAAATATATACATACATGAGGGCGATCTAAATTAAACTGCTAAGTAATGGAAGAGACAGAGTCCCTACTAGCTAGCTCTTCTCGCCAAATGAAGCTTCCAATACCAGGATTAGGTTACATCTAATTGAGTTGTTGGCTAAAGGGGCCTTAAGGGAATTTCCAAATAACACATGCTCTTGCCAAATCTATATGCTGCTCTCCACAAATTGACATCAAAGTCCCCTTGCTGAAGACACCACCTATATAACTCATTGAGCATGGAAATGCTGAGCTGATGCCTATGTGGGGTCTCCATGCCCGTGTTCTAGCCTTTTTTTCTAGTCTTTTTTTTTCTTTCTTTCTTTTTTTTTTTGGTATTTCAAGACAGGGTTTCTCTGTGTAGCTTTGCACCTTTCCTGGAACTCACTTTGGAGACCAGGCTAGCCTCGAACTCACAGAGATCTGCCTGCCTCTGCCTCCTGAGTGCTGGGATTAAAGGCGTGAGCCACCACCGCCCGGCTCTAGTTTTTGTTAAAGGAAGGTACTCAGAATGCTACCAGAGGAGAAATGCAAACACCAACCCAGCCAGTAATCCTTTGATCTACAATAGTGTAATGCCTGCAAGATAAGGCAATGGTGGCCCAAAGCTTTTGAGAGTAATTAACCAATAACTGATTTGACTTAGGCCTACTCTACAAAATGGATACTACTTGGGTAACCAAGAACTTGATACTAAACATCCCATTGACATAGGGCAAAACCAAATAATGCTGGCCTAAGGAAAAAAGAAAGAAAAGGAAAAAGAAAAGCAACAACAACAAAAATCTATAGTAATAAAATGCCTTGCAATGACATTCTCTTATACATTGGTGCCTTGTTCAGCCATCATCAGAGAAGCTTCCTCCTGCAGCAGATTCAATGAATCTAGAGACTCACAGCCAAATATTATGCAGGGAGTGGGAAACCTTGGAACACTCAACCCTAAATGTGACGTCTCAATCAAATCCCCCTCTTTAGAACTTGGGAAACCTTGGAAATGAGAAGGCAGAAAGAGTGTGAGTCAGAGGGAATGGGGAACACCAAAAAAACCAAGACCCTCTAAATCAACATGAGCAAAGGTCATAAGAATTCACAGAGAATGAAAGAGCATGCACAGGGCGTGCACACATCTGCACCAGGTGCTCAGCACATACATTATGGATTTCAGTTTAATCATTTTATGTGATGTCTGAGTGTGTGAACAAGTGAGTCTCTGATTCTTGTGTCTTCTCTTTGCCTTTTTTCCTTCTGTTGGTTTGTCCTGTCCAACTTGGATGTGCTAGTTTTTGTTTTGTCTTATTATATGTTATTCTGTTATATTTAAAGAATAGAATGAATGATGAATGAATGAATAAATGAATGTATGAATGAAAACCTAGTTCTTAGGGTAAAGATTAACAAATGAACAGTCTTTTATATCCACTGGGATAAGCAAATTACTTTTTTTCAATGAACACTGGGTATATCAACCACTCCAGGTCAGCCTTCATGCTCAGGAGTAGTTGACCTACATATAATAGACTTCACAGTTTTTCTGTTTGTTTGTGTTTTTCTGTTTTATTTTGTTGGTTTGTGTGTGTGTGTGTGTGTGTGTGTGTGTGCACGTGCGCAAGCGTGCACGTGCATCTGTGTGCATGTGCGTGCAAGTGTATGCACACATGATTTTATTTGGTTGTTACAGTTTGGTGGGGTTTTTTTCCTGTTTTTGTGTTGCTTTATTGTTTTGGGGAGCATTGCATTGGACTTTTGTTTATTCTTTTGAGAAAGAACTCAAAGTTGGATGGGTAGGGTTGGGGAGAGGATCTGGAAGGATTTGGGAGAGGGGAAGAATATGATCAAAATACGCTTAAATATAAAAAAACTGTTTTTAAATAATAAAAAGAAAAATCTTGCAGTGTGTATTTAAAATGTTTCTTAAAAATCTTCTGCAATATAACAATATCTGATTACTGACATTTAGTCTCAGATTATTTTTCCTTGGTAAACATTTAGAAATTGGGAGAAGATGTTCTGACACTCTGATGTAAACTCTTAGTGCAGTAGAAATGATGGGATTGTGAAGAATGCTTAGCAAAATATTCACCCTTTCAGCACAGTGCTTCTCTAACACCAACCGAATTAAAGGACATAATCTGCAGTAATTCTAACCCAAAAGTTCTGCAGGTGAGGTTAGGTCAAGGTTCCTTGCTTCCTCTTCAATGCAGACCCAGAAATGGGTTACCTAAACTTTTAACTGACTTGCTTTTGGAACACAGATGATCCCCAATTCTGGTGATACAGAATTGTAAGTCAACCAGAGAGCTGAGAAACATTTCAGGAAGACTGCAAGTTCAAAGCTTCTCTAGTCTACAGAACGAGTTCCTTGATACCCTGGAGAGTTCAGTGAAACCTCGTCTCAAAAGCAATAACAAGGACATGGGTATGGTTGTAGAGTGCTTGCCTAGCGAGTACACATCTTCAAGTCCAATACCTACTACAGAAGTAATCAGTCTTTAAAAAGGAGGAATCCAGATGATGGTCACAGGCTGTTTCCCTTCATATGGCTTGCTCTGTCACCCCTTGCTATCTGTAAACTGTCTTTGTATCTCTGTGTTTCATTCTCTCAGTGGCTTGATGTTTGTTCCAATATTGCTGTCATACTCCTTTAACTGAGCAATTTTACATTAAGATCTAAACCTTTATTGCAAATATACTTTCATAAGTGTCCTTTCCCCCACTTTCTCAACTAATAATGTCTAGTTAAATTTTCTAATATGATTTTTCAGATTCTAAAATAATATCTCTGGAAATTTTATTGGATTGTCCTTAAATAAAATGTCTGAGAAGAAAATCACAGTTTCATCTTTTAGGAGACATCATGATTCACAAAACCTAAAATTTCTGTTTTTTGAAATATAATCCCATTTAGTTCATTGAAATTTATGGTGGTAGAAAAGCAGTGTATTATGGGAGATGTGACTGGTAGGATTGGCTTTCAATTTCCTACTTTCATACAGTTGGGGAAATTAATTCACTGCTCTAAGGCTCAGTTTCATTATTTGAATAATGAAGAGCATGTAGTAGATAAGACGTTAGAATGGTTACCAAGTTCCATTCCAAATTGTGAATTCAATGAACATCTGTTATTAAAAATAATTTTTGTATGCCCACAGGCTAGTTGGCAATAACATCTTAGTTTAACAACGACTCCACCTCCCATTTTAGCTTCCTTTTTCAAGGTGAAGATATATCCCATAGACATGAATGGAAATTATTATGAATTTAAATATATGATGCCACCTAAATAGATTATCTAATTACCAGGAGAATCTTACACTGCACTACACATCTAAAAACAGAATCCCAGATTCAATTAGGAGTTTCATAATATAACTCCAGTGTTCCTATGATATCTTATATGTATTCTAACTCCAATGCATAGAAACTAGCCTGATATGAAGAAGTCAGAAAGAACCAAATATGGAAAACAAGTCATAAAAATATGTAAGTAGTAATATACAAAAATGACTTCTGAAAAATGAATTTAATATAAACCATTGGTTAGAATTAGACTCAACACTTGGAGTATAATTTTATAAAGATTAGCTTAAATATAAAAAGTAATTAAAAATACTTGTTCTCGCCGGGCGGTGGTGGCGCACACCTTTAATCCCAGCACTCGGGAGGCAGAGCCAGGCGGATCTCTGTGAGTTCAAGGCCAGCCTGGTCTCCCAAGCGAGTTCCAGGAAAGGCGCAAAGCTACACAGAGAAACCCTGTCTCGAAAAACCAAAAAAAAAAAAAAAAAAAAAAAAAAAAAAAAAAAAAAAAAAAACTTGTTCTAAAACACTGATCATCACTTGGGCAGTATGTACAGTGTACTATAACAGTTCCCACCACTGTTTCTTACATTGTAAAATAAAATCAGGTTCTTCCTCCATATGGACACTTGAGGTGGAGTGGCAAGGGGCGAAGCGAAGTTTGAGAGGATCTACTTTGCTCTGCTGCTGACAGACTCAGAGTCCAAGTCCCGTGTGCATGTAATGTCTCACCTCACTTTTCAGTAATGGTTTGGATGAGAAACTAAATAAGGAAGAAGGCACAAAGCCTCTGCTGACACATGACTTTTTACTTTCCTCTCACCTAGCTTATGGTACTTATTAATAATGGAGGAGGAATCTGGAAAAGAATGTTTAGTGGCATGCTTAGATGGAAGAGGCTCCTAAGTTTTCCAGCCTCCATCATGCATTGGTACTTCATTAAACATGTCTGCTCATTAAACCTATTTATAAACATTTCAAATAGTTTACATTAGCATATATTCTTGATTTTACTCTTAGTAACTATGCTGAAAATGTAATAAAATTAAAAATTATTAATATTCTAGGCTGAAGAAATTTTTTTTTCAAAGATCACAATGTAATATGGCTGTCAGTAGAGAAGTACAGAAGTACACACTTTCCTTCATATGATTCAAAAAACTCATAAGGCTTAGTTCTTTTCTGCATTGAGTTGCTGGTTGTTAAAGGAGCGAGTATTGTAGGCAAATTTTATTTTATGTGTATGGATATTTTGTCTGCAGATATGTCTGTGCAGCATTTATGTGCCTAGTACCCATTGAGGCCAGAAGAGGACATCAGATCCCTTGAAACTGTAGTTACAAATGGTTGTGAGGCACCACATGGGTGCTGAGAATTAAATAGGGTCCTCTGGGAGACCAGGACTTGTTCTTAAACACTGAGCCATGCATCTAGCACCAAGCACATCCCTTTTAATTGTTTTATTGTGAAAAGAATAATTACCAGCTCTATTCACAACTGTCCAGAAATTTATCTTTCTGGTGCTGCAATGGCAAGAGAGGCCATGGAGCTTTTATTAGGATTCTCCTAGGAAGTAGACGAACCTCAAATTCTGTGGCAAGCATTGACTTTGACGAAGAAGGATTTATAAAAATGGTGTTTGCTGATAATATTACTGTGAGATGTTTCATAACAATTCATTTCCACTACAATATTTGATCTGAAAGGAGTATGACAATAACAATACAGCCCCCAACTTTCCTGCACGTTTGTTATAATCTAATTCTTCAAGTACCATGGCCTGGGATCTGAGAATACTTGGTTCTATGACTCCCTTTTTATTCTCATATTGAGTTGTTAGCAGAGAGGTGACACTGTTCCTGGGACCCTCAGTTACATCAGGTTATGGAGAAAGGTGGCTGTACATGGCCATGGATGCTACCAGGACAGTATTGGTTGTTCTACAGTTTCAAACAATGCATAAGTACTTACATATAAAGACTGAGGCATGAAAATTAGTATTTAAAATGCCTTTAAGATGAGTGTTATGGGACAGGTATTTGAAATATTAAATTTTATATATATATATATATATATATATATATATATAAAATTCTTACCAAAATGAGGTGCATAAACAGACAGGCAAAGAAAATCTAAGAATCAAATATAAAGAAAATAAATACATAAATTATCTGGCTTGTCCTTGGATAGGAAGCTAGCTTATTTAAAATATGCACAGCCACATGGATATCATAAAAAACAAACAAAAACAAACAACGACAACAAAAAACAAACAATAAAAACTACACCTCATCCTAGCCTTGTGGTGTATGTCTAGACATTTATTCCCATCCATGAACCTCAAATCTACACGATTCCGTCTGACTTGGCAATTCTAACTAGACACAATGCACATATTTCTTCCCCTTGCCTTTACCTCAGCCATTTGACTTAGTGGGGCCCGAGGCTATTCGTGGATGAGGCATCTTGAGCATGCTTCTATGGTGTTCTTTTCCTTGAATCTCTGCCTTCTGCATAAGAAGAGTTCACCTCCAGTAACACATTCCTTCAAACAGAATGGAAATTGAGGCAGACTCTGATTTATATTTTGGATCTAAACATAATTAGTTCCCATTGATTGAATGATCTATGGATAAGAATAAATGATTATTTAAGGGTGATCAATTCTATGATGTCCTAAGGAAGGATAGTGGATGAAACATCTGCTAACAAGATAAAAATTCAACCACAAAGAAAGTCAGTTCCCAAAGTCAAGATCAAGGAAATCTAGCCAGATGCCTTTATTCCCCAAAGATTGAATCTTATATTATGTTCCGTTCAAACTTAGTTTATGTAGGAAACTACTTTATGCCACAGCTTAAGTTTATATTACCAAAGCTTATATATCTTCTATGTAAGTATAATTAAGATACTATTTAAAAATTAAGCTTTGTTTATGTGTTTGCTTGTAGTTTTCCAGAGTGTGCTTTAAGCATTGGCCACAAGCCACATTGGGACATTAAGTAATCACAATGCTAGCACATTTCAATATTCAGCTGGCAACAAGGCCTACAATTATAGTTAAGCTTTCATTCTCTGTGTCTGCAATTACCTAACCAGTGATAAGGAGATTTTCATGATTGCCATTAAGGGTTTAATTATGACTGAGTTAGATATAAGAACAGCTGTTAGCAAATATCTACCCATTCCTATGGGTAAATTGGTCCATCATAGGAGAGGGCCTAGGAAGGTAGACCAAAAATATAGAGGCCAGTGATTTTTATTACTGAACATCCAGGACATAGTTTTACCACTCTTTTCTGGAAGCTTCATCATGTGTGAGCCTTGAATCCCTCAGTACTTCGGAAGAGTCTATGGACCCAAAGTGAAGATCAGTCTTTTGTCCCAGAGTACTTCTCTTGTTTTTAAATATCTCTCTACTTACCCTGTAACAAAAAGAATAAAGTCATTGACTCCTAAGAACTAATAGACCAAATAAACACTTTAAAGTCCTTGAAAAATGAAATGCAAGATGGACAGATATCAGTAATTCATGGGTTTTACTTATTGAGTATTCTTGTCATTTTCATAACTTGTTTTCAAATGAAACCCATAACTGAGTGTTTAATGACTATATATAAGTCATATCAAATACAACTTGAATTGAAGTACAGTCAAGAGGAGAATGTCACAGGTTTACTTAGTTGCTTGACTGTCATGTTTGTTGAAAGATAATAAACCGAAAGTGCCATTGTTTTCAATGTGTAGAATCTAGACTATTCTATGAACAAAGGATCAATTAGGAAATAGCAAAGGAAGGACTTCATTGTGAAGTGCTTCAGAGGAGCTAGCTATGGAAGATGACAGCCCAAAATGTAAACAAGCAAAGGTAAGCCTATTTATCCGAGAATCTGGAGTACGTATTATCCTGATTAGCTATTTGTTTAAACAGGACATCCATGATCATAGTACAGACAATAAACATGGTTCATTGTTTTAGGAAAGAAACATTATTCGGTATCTATGTGTTAACAATCACTGAAAATAATCCACTGGACAATTTTTATATAATAGCTCCAATTATTTTTGCATATCTAATGCATATTGATAATTTTAAATGTCTCAAAAAATATTAAGTTTAGGTGATGTTACAGCATCCAAAATTCCTGAGTAGAATTCCATGATGTAGTAAATTTTATTTTTAGAAAATGTTGAAAATGTGTATTTAAAAGGAACATGAAATTGATATTTTTTAATTTCAATGGCCTTAAGATAAATTTAATTTCAAGCCAATTTAAAATTATTTCATACAGTGTTAACTGAACAGCATCAGAATCATGCTTTAGCTTAATTTTAAAACATTAAAATGAACACTTGCTGTGTTTAAGAATAATAGATAACATTTTATATAATTTGCTCTCCCAATAAAATTGTCATTTAAAATAATGTGTACTAGGGAAAAGACAAACATCTCAAACAGCAAATTCTAATGAGCATAAAAGTATGCTAGAAAAATATGATCTTGTGCTTAAGCAAGATAAAAGTTCTTGAAAACTTAAATTTTCAAAGAGCAACATTTAAAACATACACAGTGATTAAAATCAGTGTGCATGGGAGTAAATGGGTAGGTCCTGTCTCCAAGCCTGTTCAGTCTTAGATATCTTTCCTGCTAGAAGTGAAAAACAGGCAAAACAAATGTGAAAACAGAAGCAATGACTACATTCCTGATTATCATGGTGCTTGTTTATTTTAAAGTGTATTTTGGCAGCATTCCCTGTGCACCAGACATTAGCCATTAGCTAGTATGCTACAAAATTAACTTATGAGACATCAGTGTAAGTCATTAAGTAGACATGATGTCTCCAGTACAAAACAGAGCACACTACCATAATAACAGAGCCCAATAATATAGCAGAAGATGAGGTAGGGCTCGGGTATGGGGTTCAAACACAGGGAGAACAGATCTAGAGCACGTGCATTGAGCCTCCATGATCTATTGCTTTGTGAGGAGTGCAAGCAGCAACTGTCTTTCCTGCATTCACTGTCCTATTTTGGTATTTTTTTTTTAAGTTTGTTGAAAGTTAATTGACTACTTATTATAATAAACTAAACTCCAACTTCAGACAACATAGATTATGTTCTTTCATGATAGGATACATTCTATCTAATGATCTGATATCCTATTTGTCCAAACATACAATTGGAATTTTGCCCAAATATTCTGCAGAGAAATATACTGTATAAGTAAACTATCCTAAAGTTTATTTGGAGAAAGGCAATGATACAGAGACTATCACCATCAATATTTGCTATGTATAAGCACAGAGGTTACCTGTGATTTCTGCATTTGGTTCTGCTTTGTTCCATAGGGCTCAGAAAGAGATATAACCTCTCATCTCTGGATGAAGCCTTATTCTTGTGGTGGACAGCACTGCACACAATTGTATCACAGATCAGTTTAAAAGGCAAGTGCTGATTAAATTGTATATAATGCATATTATAATATTTCTTCACTAGTAAGCAGAACAGCAAAGCAACAAAAAATCAGAAATCTTCTTAATATGATGCAAAAAGTTACTATCACTAGATATAACATGTCCAATGGCAGGATCATAGACTGGTTCTCTTAATTTTAAGTATAAATGAAACTGTCTGAGCATGAAGGTGAAGTGTAGCTGATGTTTTCAGCTACAGTGAAGCTGCCTGGAAGTTTGGTTTAGATGATAAAGATGATTCAAACTAACAATGAAGAAACTGGTGATGTAAATGCATCAAAACATTTTAATAAAATTGTTTCATAGTATGTGAGCATAGAAAATGCTCAAAACTTAAACCACCGTTTCCTGAAATAAGTACTATTAATTTGTATTTGTAATTAAATATTTTCAAGAAATACTATACAGCTGACATTTTCATTAAAAGTACATATCTCATGTATTTTGTGAGCTATGTACTGGCAATACAGTTTATTATTGTTGGGTAGAAATTTCCTCTGAGATAAACCCTTCCATTATGGAGGAAGCTCGTTAGATTCATGATGTCCTAAAGGAAGGCAAAACATTCCATCCTTCAGGGAAAGTCTTTAGACTCAGGAAGTAACCAACTCAAAAGCTTCAGGAAGACCCCAACACTGAGTACACTTGATCCCTGTAAGAGACACCTCACCTGTCCTCCTGTAAGCAATCCCAGGCAAATTCATTGGTTTACCAAGTGGGACTTGGGTGGTATCCTTAATTTGGGCTGTCCAAGTTCCCTGTCTGGAATGAGTAGATTAGATGTTTGATCATGTCTTCTTGGAAACAATGATCCCACAACAATTATGTGTAAAATTTGAGTGTGTATTTTCTTAAATATTTCATATTTGGTTCAGCTGTTATCTTAGCTACTGACCTGTTTGAAGAGCAGAAATGAATTGTAAGCTCAACCCTGTCAGTTTTGATGGACTTCTGTATTCTTTTCAATATTCTTGATGTTTAAACAACTCAGTAAAGTTTGAACTGCAATACTGACACTTACACTTCACTTTTTAAACATGCTTAACTTTAAAATTCACATAAAATACACATCCTTTTATTTGTGTCATTATATAAGTATAACACAACTTTTAAAATATAATGTGTGCATTCATTGCAATTAGCATTTTTAAGCTACTAGACCATTTGGGCTAATATATCCAGCTTCTGAATTTCTGTCCGGAAATAAGTGTATTTGTCATAGCATGTATCTGAAGTGATGGAGAAATACAAAACACTATGGTACACTAAAGATGAGAAAAACAAGCCTATCTACTATAGATTCCTTATAAACAGTAGTCCATCATTAAATATTTTGAGTATTTTACATACATATAGAATTTATAAATATGACACAAAGTTTAGACTTTAAGTGTGTGTTTTCATGTGTTTGTCTGTGTGTGTGTGTGTGTGTGTGTGTGTGTGTGTGTGTGTGTGCGCGCGCGCGTGCACATTATGGTATATATGCAACATTGTCTAGAAATCATTTACATACAATTAGATTACAGAACTAAACTAATGAAATAAGATGTCTACAAAAGATGTTATGTTGAATGAAAATAACTTGTTGAGTAGATATTTCATTTCCAAATCTAAGACCATAGAATTGCTTATATTTTTAGTATTAATTTCTGTTTTGCAGGGTACTTACCTGGTTGTCAGAGGACAACTTGTATGAGTCAGGTTCTCTCCTTGCATCTTATGAGTTCCTGGTATTGAACGCAGTCAGTTTTGATAGAAGTGCCTTTATAAGCAGAGCTATCTCGCTCACCAGAAAATGATCTCTTATTAAAATGATATGTATAATTATGTGTTTGATGAGCTTAATGAGCAAGAATTGAATTCTATGCAAATAAGAATAGGGAGTACACTCATGAGATGATGAGAAGAAAGGACACTGTATATGGGGACCCTCTTGGAGAAGGGTAGGGTAACATATGTATACAATGTCAGTATAGAATAGGTATGCAGAGATTTAATTTTTGATCACTAATTACACAAAAAGTCCATTTTGAGCTCCAAATTTGCATTTTCTTTTTAATTAAAAATTCCATTTCCCTATTCATTACCATATTTGCAGTGAAAAATCAGATATAAAATTAAGAGGGCTGAATTAAAAATTAGTCTCTGAGAACTCAAATAGAAACTGCTTCAACCCAAGTTCTATTCCTAAGAGATTAGTCAATAGTGCCACCTTGTGTTGACGATCTGTTTTTGTGGTTTGTTGCCAATTATTGTTATTTTTTTGTTGTTGTTTTTGTGATGCCAAATTACCTAAGATACAGACCATTTTAACCTAATTTTGAAACAATAAACTGAAACACTGAGAAAAGAACCAAATCAATATTTTAAAATGGTCCTCCACTAGTCAATTTTTCTTCTCACTCTGTTGGACTGTAGTATATTTTGCCCCCTACTAGACTGTGTTTTACCCAGTTGCCTTGGAGAGAGGTACCAGGAAGATATGGAAGTGATGCTCTTGTTTCGGTCTCTCAGGTAGCTGAGGCTACAGGAGTACCTTGCCATGCTTGGGAGGTATAACTGTTTAATTCAAAACTCAAACATACCAAGATGCCTCTACAGTCTTGAATGCAAATTTCAAAAGGCTTATTTTGTTTTGTGTTACATATCCCATATAATTTGTATATACATGATTGTATATAATCTTTATGGTTATATGTAAGCTTTAACGTAAGTTTTGAATATTTACATATAATATACATTGCTAATTTTATTGAAAATTGTATTTTATATATTTGCAAGACGTGCTGATGTTGATATGAATCCTGTATTCTCAGCATTATGGCTAATGACACTCAAATGGTCCATAGTAATTGTATGTGCAGAAATTATATACCAAATAAAGGCAATTTTAGTTTTGAAATGTTATAAGAAGCCTTCTTACCTTCTAACTCTCAAGGAAAGTAATTTTCAATTCCTGAGGTTTTAGGATATTAATTAAAAATTCATACTTCTATGCCCAAATCAACAATATTCTTAGCTATACCAAAGAACATTAGCATTTCGCAAAAAGAATTTTATTAAATTAGAAACAGGAATGTGACAGTAACAATTACTTAGAAGGCCATGCCTTACTCTTCCTTCATAAACATTCTGCCAGTGTTTTGCAGAAGGCATATTTTTGTCGATTTGAAGTGCATTAGTTTTAGAGGGGAGCTGCTTGATATATTACAGTACTGGAGTTGGTCAGTAGACCACCTAACTACATAAACCCACTATGCGTAATTATAAAAGATGAAGGTTTTGAAATTTGCATAATTGCAACTATTGGTAGGGGTCGGTAACATATTTGCATTATCTACTTATGTTCCACACCAACTCTTTTAAGCACCACTTTATAAAAAGTCTGCTAAGTCAGATGTTTGTAGGTGTCAGAACATTGTAACCTGTGATGCTGGTGATGCCTTTTTCTGTCCACATCTCAGCGATCTGATGGCTTTCTAAAATCAATTTCTAGGTTTGGGTACTTATTCTACATTCCAAGCTTTTGAAAATAAACAGCTTTTCTATCTACAACTCAGTGTAAAAATAGAAATGACTAGTACTTCTAAATCAAGTTCCACACACTCATTTCTGTCTTTTATAAATAATTATTTCATTTTCTATAATTAGTGTCATTTATATGCACAATGATGGCATTCACACAATGAAAGTACAGAGAGATGGTCAAGAACAGCAGTTGGTATTTACTTTGAAACCTAACAGAATTCCTATATCTTAGAGAAATGGACCACTTTTTTAACTGTTACAATTTTAATGTCAAAATAGCATGTGAAATAATTAAATTAGTAAATGAAAAGGCAGGTAAATTAATCAGTGTTGAGCATTTGCTAATAAAAATAATGGTGTTAATAGCTCCCATTAATTTGGTAGCTTCCATGTTGAAGGTCCAAGCACTTTACATATATTACTGGTAATTCTCATTAAAACATGGTAAGATGGGTAATTTACCATTATTTCATTAAAAGAACCTGGAGCCCAGAGAAATTTGATCAGTTGCCCAAGAGTTTATAGAAATTAAAGCTGGAGTTAAACCTACTTTTTTATGATTATAGTCTGAGGTTTTCTTATACTTACCTCTACCCCCAAAATTACAACTATATTTTAAGAAAAACGCCTTCCTGGCAGAACCTTAAAAATCTAGTTAATATGATAGATCATTGCTTCAGCATTTCTTTGCTTGTAGAGATTAGTTGTCCTCAAAATAGGACCAAGTGCATTTCATTTATTTCCTCACTCAACTAATACTGCCTCTCTGCTCTGTGCAATATTCTGTTATAGCCATAGTGGGGATATCAATTAGGAAGTGAGCAGAATCCAGGAGTCTAATAATAAAACATTAAACATTATTACACTAGTTGTAGAGAACATCATAAAAATGAGTAAACAAAGCAAAGTCAAACGGGAATTTAAGGCGAGAGGTTGGAGTACAGATGGCTGAATGCAGCATTCCGACGACAGGTAAATCACTACAATGTATTTACTATAATAAACCAAACTTTCCTTACCTTCTGCATCCCTGGCCTGGTGCTTTTCAATTTCTCTAGTCCATGCAGCATTAGCATTGTAACACCCAGGAACATTCTGAGTGTACTTCTTTTATATTAGGAGGTCCAAAAGAGAGAACTTCTCTGTTGCAGTTTTTACAAAAATACGTGCCATTCCTAGACTGCCTCATGTTTGGTAGGTAAAATATTTAGACAATTAATTTGCAAAAGAGAGATGGAGGAGAATTATAAGAGACAAGAATGAAAGGGGCATTCTATTCTCACAATGACTCACACTTTGTAAGAGAAGTCAAATGGTCCATTTTGGTTTTCTACACAAGTAACTGAAAAATAATTTATTGAACCGGAGTACCATACTCAGAAAGAAAAGCAATAGCATTTTTCTCAAATTAAACAAGACAAGAAGATATATTTCTTGTAATTAATATCACTAGACATTTGTTGGTCAGCCTCTATAGCCAAAATTGTCACAGGAAGTCAGGTTGCCTTGGCTGGCTTCTGGGAAGCTAAGCCAGTCATGGACTTTATAGTCTCAGGAAACAGCAGGCTTTCTGCTTGATTTTTCTTGGTTCCTTTCCATTTCTGCTCTCCAGAGAAAACATCCAAGCTGTGTTTCTGCAACTTGGTTTCTCATCATTTTCCAGGAAACAAGGGTTCCAGTGAACCTCTGGTTAATTATGAACAACTTTTAATTGTATAAACATTTCAGCCTTGTCAGTAACTGAAGAGGAAATATGCAAGGTCTCCTTTACGTAAAGATAGCCTCTATCCTGAAGACTGATGGAACTCTAGGCTTTGATTTCTCAGAGTAAGCCTGAAAACAAACAACAACGAACCACACGTGTGTGTGCGTGAGTACGTGTGGGCGCGCCTATGCCGTACTACCCGTCATAGTCTCAACTTGAGGGCAATGATAGTGTGTGGCTCAAATGAGCGATTCTTTCTCACTGCAAATTTGGATTTGCTGATGTTTGTCTCGATTTTCATGACATTGTGACTGAGCCACTTTATCTTTGCTTTGTTTGGGAATGGTCTTCGTCTCTAAGGCACCAAGCCCCAAAGCCATTGGTTTCAGGAAAAAAGTTCATTTAGCCTGATATCTGTCAGTCTCCTTTCTTCTTGCCTTTCTTTTCTCTTCTGTATGTTGGTCTCTGTGTCCTTTTATTCCTCAGGTCTCATGTAGGTTAAACCTAAGCACTTAGGCTCCCCTGTCTTTAACTCAGCCAGCATTGGCATCTGTATTCCACCCCTCTCTCTATGAATAAATACATGCAGGGGCCAGCCTTCCAAATATCAGGTCTGACTGGACAAACAGCTTGAGATGCAGCTCCTGTCACAGTTTCCTCTCACCTTGGAACAAAAACATCCCAATGGTACCAAGATGCACTGGACTGTATCTCTAGTTCCCCAGTGTGTAAGTTTGCCTGAGTCCTTGATGTCCACCATGTAACCTACAAATAATTAACTTCCAATGAAAGGCAAGTTATGTATCCAAAGGACGAATCAAGGCAGAAAGGATGCATAGGGTAGTTAAGGGCTTCAGAAGAGGTGTCTATGCCTTTTAGAGAATGTGGTAATATTTTATTTGTGATGAAATGTGATATTTTATTTGTATGTTGATAAATAAAGGTCAAATAGCCAACAAGCAAAAGTCTGGTGGTGGTATCACACACCCTTAATCTGATCACATGGCAAGCAGAGTCTCTGTGTGGTCAAGGACATAGCCAAGCGTGGTGACACGAGCCTTTAATCCCAGTACCAACCATAGAGACCTGGAGGTCTGTATAGACAGGCAGTGATGAGAAATCATGTGGCTGGGCTTAGAGCCAATGAGAAAGCAAAACAGAAAGGCAATAAAAACACAAGTCAGACAGGAAGAAGCTCTCTCTGGGGAAGCAATAGTGGTGAGGTGGTAAGATAAGGTAGTCGTGGCTCTCTGATCTCTTTGGCTATTTACCTCTGTATTTGGCTCTGTGTTTCTTATTTACTAAAACTGTTTAGAATTTCGTCTACAGGAGATAGCTACAGTCTAGCTAGTTTGAGCTTTCAGCTAAGTAATTTGCATTGCTGAGATTTTTTCAGGGCTTCCTCTAAATATCCATGCTTCTTACTTCAAATAAAACATTTTCATTTGCTCCTTTGAAATTCTTCCAACATCAGTATACTATGAAAGCAACAGAAAGCTGAGGTTTGGGCACATTTCCTTTCATTTTCCTACAGGAGGTTTAAACAGAGTTAAATTGTTCATAGCCTAAGTTCATGGAGCATGACCACTCCTGGAAATGTTAGTCCTCTCCATGGGTAAAGTGCTTAGATTTGTACTCATTTATATGTTTTTAAATATAATATTTTAATAACTCTTAGAGAATACCATAAAATGTATTTTTATTGTATGCACCCACCAATTCCTCTTCCTATCTCCTCCCAGATCTACCTTTTATATCTATACCTCCTCATAACTTCACATCCTCTTGGCTTTATATATTTTAATTAAATTTTATCAATTAGTGTTATGCATATGGGTGTTTTGCCTACATGTGTATCTGTGTACTGCATGCATATAGAGATCCCAGAGGCCAGAAGAGATCATCAGATCCTATGGAGCTGGACTTACAGATGGTTCTGAGCTGCCATGTGGGTTCTGAAATTGAACACTGGATCCTCTGGAAAAGGAGTCAGTATTATTAACCACTGAGGCATCTTTCCAGCCCCTTCATGCTTTTATTTTTAATAACCATCCCAGTCCAACTTTTATTGCCCATACAATCATGGCTGTGGGGCCATCCACGTATACTAACACTTGGTTGACTTAACAGACACCACACCATCAAAGAGTAATGAATCTCCCTCATCCAGAACACATGCACTGTCAAACTTCTACTTGTGGTGGGGACTCATAAACCTCTATCTCTCCATGTTAAAACATTTACTGGCTTGATATTATGAAGATCTTGTGTAGACAGCAATAGCTGCTCTGAGTTCATGAGTGCACTGGTCCTAAATATCCATAAGATATTATGTCAGTATTGTCTTCATTGATTCCTGGCTATTATAGTCATTCTGTCCTTCTTCCATGATGGTCCCCAAGCCTTGAGGGCAGGATTGGAGGTGATATAAGTGTTCCAGTTGTGTTGAGCAGGCCACTGACACTTAATCTCTCACTTTGACCAATTGTGAATTTCTAGGTTTAGCATCAATGATGCTAAGAAAACTTCTCTCCTGAGGTCTGAGAGCTACATTTGTCTACTAGTATAGGGATGAAAATTTATATGGCAGTTTGATACTATGTCTATTTTACCAAGTAACAACAGTAGATTCATCCCTGGAGGCTGTGAGCTCCCCAACCTAGGTTCTTGGCCAGAGTTACCATACCAGACATATGTTTCTCCTATGGATTATACCTTAAATCCAATTAAAAAGTAGTTGATTTTCCCCATAACATTATTGCATCCATGCACACGTTTTGCACTCGATATTATTGTAGCTCACAGGGCTCGTTGCTGAGTAAGACTCTTGATACTCCCCTCCATGGAGACTACATAGCACTTTCCTATAATGTGAAATCTAGCCACCATGGAGGAAGCTTCCTTGTCAGTACCAATGAGATTCCTCCATGATCTGTGACCAAAATGTGTAGTGTCTTCGGCAATAGCGTCTTAGCATCGAATTCTAGTGGGCAACTAAGAGCAGTAGAAATAGCTTGGAATTGTGTGTGGGAGTGGTTTGGAGCATGGCTCTGGGACAACCTGACAAAAACTTGAAGGGAAATAGTCTGTATTTGGTACTGGGTTTTCTATTTGTCAACCTGTGGATTCTAGGGGGAGAATTATTCCCTATGAGAGTTGCAACACGGATTACTAAATCATCTCACTAATTAAAAAACAAAACAAAACAAAAACCCAGAGCCAAATATTAGGGTGAAAGCTGAAAGGTCAGAGAAACACAACAAGTCAGCCACGTTCTGACCTCTATGAAATCCTCAGCCTCAAGAGTGTGAGCTCCTGTTTCCTCACACCTTACAAACCTTTCTATGTACTGCCATATTACTTCCTGGGATTAAAGGCGTGTGTCCTTCCCAAGCAAAGATATGAGTTTTCAAGTGCTGGAATTAAAGGCATGTGCCCGCACACCTGGCTCTGTTCCTAGTGTGGCCTTGAACTCACATAGATCCAGGTGGATCTCTGCCACCCAAGTGATAGGATTAAGGGTGTGTGTCACCACTGCCTGACCTCTATGTCTAATTTGGTGGCTGCCTCTGTCCTCTGGTCCCCAGATAAGTTTATTAGGGTACACAAAATATCACCACAGAAAGTAACTCTAATTTAGCTCTTTTAGATGATATACCAATGCATGCACACACAGATGTGTGTGTGTGTGTGTGTGTGTGTGTGTGTGTGTGTTAATTGTATGTTATTAGGCTCCATGTGGCTTTTCAAGCATCTCTGTTGTTAGTTATCCCACCCCTTCCCTTACTTTTTCTCTTCCCTCCCCTCCCATTCCTCTCCCCTAAACCCCTCTCCCAATTATTTTCCTTTTCCTATCCACATCACTTGTACTCTACTATCAATTCTTCCTAAATACCTTGTTTATTTAGACAATTCACTTTATCCTTGTATGCTTCTCTACTTACCACTTTTTGAATAGACCACCACTTGAATGGCTAAATTTTTATAATTGTGTGTCGTTTTAAAATAAATAATATTATGTATGTATATATTTAAGCATAAATGGTATTTTCTGGTGTCTTTCCCATCTTTGACTACTCTATTGTTTATATCATAGAAATTGCTTTTGTGTATACCACTAGTTCCTTGTTTTGAATAGCTGCAAAGTGTTTATAAGGATAAAGCACCTCAATTTCTCTATTCATTAGAGGTCTTCGTTTCATCTTTGAATAAAGAAGAATAGGTAAAATTTGCTTTTGGATTTGTGGGGAGTGTGGGGGTAGGCTAAGGTGATATAATGACCTTGTCTAAGGTTGAAACCAATATAATTTTTAAATATGTAAGATTATGGCACAGGTATTTTGATTGATGACATTCAATATTGTCCACTGTGAGGGTGCTAACCCTGACATATCTATTCACTAATTCCGTGCTTTACGTAAAGTAACTACAGCTAAGTTACTTAACTTCAGTGCCATTTGCCTTATCTTCGACATGGATGATGTTAAGCTTATGTCTTATGCTGATCCATTCTAGATTATGGTAGTTTCAGGTCCTCTTTCTTCCTAATATTGAGGATTTTGTACCTCAGATATGTCTGTGACTTGTGCTCATTCAAGAGCTAGTTATGATTCTGACTCACGCTGCTTTCATCCTCATTACAGAATCTACAGTTATGACCACCCTGTAGAAGACTTCCGGCGCTGAGGCAGAAGACAAAGGATTTCTGGAGTGTCACAGCCAAGCACAAATTGCCAACCCGTTAGTAACAACTGTATGTCTCACAAGTTCTGAGTCATAATTATTCAAATGCCTCAACACTTTGAAGCCAAAGGGGAAATAATGCCTCACTCAGTGCCCAGTAATTGCAAAAAATTCAATAGTCAGTGAACACTCCCAATGACAACCATATGATTTCCAAGGATTAAAGGGCTTATTTCTTCTTACCTGGTTAGTAAAGTTCCAAAAACATTGTAAATACTGAATAAATATTGTCCATTATTTTCTCAGCCTTAGTAAGACTTATAAGGCCTTTCGTATGTCCTCAATAAGCAAAGCCCCACAATGCTTTACTCATCACACTCTCTTGATTTCTCTCACACTGCATAAAAGCTGTACTGACCATTTCCTTGCCTATGCCTCCATTGTAACTGCACCTTATGCTTGGCTATTGTATGCTTTACTGGTACCAGTAATGGGTGGCTTTCAGATATCTCTACTGTTTTCATTGAGTGAACTTACTGTATAAATAAGGTAATTGCCAAAACCAGCACACTTTTTTAAAATAATGAAATAATGAAATTAATTAAACTGGGATCGTTGTAGAGAAATGGAGATAGACATATGTTTATTCCTCCACACAGCAATTTATTAGGAACTACTTTAATAGTTTGCCATGGTTCTCTCATTTCACAGAGGGCCAGCCCAGCCCTAACCTTGAGTATTCTCTCTCTCTCTCTCTCTTTCTCTCTCTCTCTCTCTCTCTCTCTCTCTCTCTCTCTCTCTCTCTCTCTCCTTCTCTCTCTCTCTCTCTTTCTCCCTCCAATATCTTTTAGGCATCATTTTCCCTGTGCTCCCTTGCTGAACTTCCCCCAGACTAACTTAGTAAAAATGTCCTTTCTGTTCTCAAAGCATCACAAATATCCAGTTGTATCTAAATTATTGATTTGTATTTCTATCTGCATTGCCAACTCTGAGATCCTTGAACAGACAGATCTCATTTCATTCCTTTTTTTTTTCTCCAAGAACCTGTAGGATCCTGACACTTAATAACCAGTCAACATTGTTGCATGGAAGAATGTCATTTCAGAAATGTAATACCTTGCTGGGCTGAGGTGGTGCATACCTTTGATCTCATCACTCAGGAGGCAAAGCCAGGCAGATCTCTATGAATTTGAAGCCAGCCTGGTCTACAGAGAGAGATCCAGGACAGGCACCAAAACTACACAGAGAAACCCTGTCTCAAAAAACAAAAAATAAAAAGAAAGAAAGAAAGAAAGAAAGAAAGAAAGAAAGAAAGCGAAAGAAAGAAAGAAAAAGAAAGAAAGAAAGAAAGAAAGAAAGAAAGAAAGAAAGAAAGAAAGAAAGAAAGAGTAATACCTTAATTATGGATACCCAATCTTCAGTGAGCTTGGAAGTGGATGTTTCAAGCACTGTAACTGAACTTCAGCTATAGACAGATTTTTAGAAAGAAAATATTTCAGTAGTATCTGTAGTGGGTAGCCATTCCAGCTTTAGTCTGGAAGTTCCAA